>VCNE01005596.1:0-13587 GCA_009869805.1 Oncopodura yosiiana
GAGGTCAAATTCTATAAGTGTACCAAGTTTCAGCCAAATCGAACAGGAGGCACTTTTCCCGTTGGACTGGCGCGGTCTCCTTTACATAATAGCAAAGTGGAGATCATGTGACATAATAAATGTCTCATGAGTCAATGTAAATGAATTGGATGAAATTTGTTGTGAAGTGAGAGAGAGAGAGAGAAGACTAAAATCTCAGTTTGCCTCATGTCTCTTTCACGACAAGGTCCAATATGTTATACATAATGCTCATTAGGTAATAGTAAATTGCTAGCGTAGAATTTTGGTATGCTATTTAAGAGGCATAGCAGTGTATTGATTACAAGACATCTTAAGACATGTATTAGTTTTGCTTATTGTGCTTAAATAACTATTCAATGTATTTAGCTTCAAAACCAATATGACTGTTTAAAATGCCCTTTGAGAACAAAAATTAAAAATAAAGACAAGACGATTTTTGTTTGCGTAATGAAAAAAAGTTAATCAATCTGTGTAAATATACTAAAAATCCGTACCACTGTTTTATAATGTTTCACATAAGTTTGCCTATCGCACTTTATTTTCTTTCAATGCTTGACTCCTACCTCCATTTAAGAGTTTAAACTATTACTGTAAGTGAGGTTCCTCACTCTTGTAGGTTACTCGTCAAAATGCTCTCTGCAAATGATATTAAACATCTCAAGTTCATCATCAGTGTAGCATACAAATTTCGTACTCTTCCTATTCTCTGGGACACAACTACACAAACTGTAAGATCCTGTGACTCAAGACAACTTTTGCAATGCTGTCTCAACTTGGTACACTGGTCATTATATTTGCTGCATGCTACTACGCAAATATATTTAATTACAAAACAAGATTCCATTCCATATTTTGATTTAATTCTTTGCGGAATAATGACAGTAGGTTACGCAGGTCTTATAATCATCTATGTAAATTTCATGGTCAAAAGAAAAGAAGTCGTTAAATGTATCAATCAAATGATGTCAATTGAAAGCAGAAAAACCAATGGTTCATTGTTGATTAGTGCAGCCTTTTATTTGTGCCGCATTATTGCATGTTCCGGATGGTTCGCAGGAACTATGTTGTTTGGTACATTTCCTGAAAACCGAGGTTTTGTTTACTACCTGATTCCTCCAGAGTATAAGAGTTGGTGGCTCTATTGCCTAATGATGATTTTGGAAATATATTCAAAATCTAGTGGCTTTTATGTAGAATCTTACTTTGTTTTTTACATGGTAGTACATATTATTGTAATATCTATGTAATAGGTGGTGTACTAATTTAATTGTGACCTTACAGGTAATTCCACCTTTGCTTATTTGCCAAAATCTAAAAGCTGAAACGTAAGTGTATATCCTAATGAAAGATTTTAAATACTTTGAGATATGAATTTTACATTACTTATACAGGAAACTGGAAGTGTTAAATAAAACAGAGCTATTGAAAAGAATTGAGAGCTACAGAAAATTGGAAATACTGAATAGATACTACAACCACAGCCAAATGACAGCGATGATGCCGACTTTAACTACTATAATTGCTCTAGCTGGAATATTGAGCCTGATTGGAACAATTAGATTTCATCAGCACTTGCATTGGGTAGAATTGTCACCATTGATTCTAGTTAGCTTGGATGCTTTCATCATAGTAATGTGCATATTTACTGCAGCATCAGGTGTGAGTAGTAAAGCCATAAAGTTGCATGCCATGATTAAAGGTAGTTGTTCCAATAGGAAATTGTTGGCAATGAGTAAGAAAAGTCGTAGAGGAACTTCTAGGAGAGTGAGATGTTTGTTGCCATTTGGAACAAGGTTGGGCACTGTGAGGAAATGTGAGTATAGATACATGCTCAAGTTTATTGATTCTATGATTACTGGCTTAGTAACATTGTTGGTAGCCTTTCCTAAAACGTAAATGTAAAATTATGTAGACTAATACAAGTGTAAAGAAAATATAATTTTGTAGAACGGCTTGCAATAGAGTTTATAGTTGCTGAAGTTACAGCTAAACGTAGCATTGAATTAGTGTGGCATGTATTTAATATTCTAAAGGATGTGAAGAAACATCTTTATAGCAGAGTCTGTTTGTACCGCTATAAGAAACAAATGAACCGCTATAGAGAAAAAACTTACATCTGGTTTCCAGAAGTGCTGAAAGGTATGACAAATTCGTCTGTCCAGAATTTTAAAGTGCTCATGAATATAAAGACTTTCAGATATTAAAGATAATATTCAATGGTAAAATACTAACGTCAGAATTTTGATGTGCTATTTGAGAGGCATAGCAGTGTATTGATTACAAAATGTCTTAAGACATGTATTAATTTTGCATATCGTGCTTAACTAACTATGCGATATATCTAGTTTCAAAACCAATATGGTTGTCTAAAATGCTCTTAAGAACAATAATTAAAGACAAACAGAAGACAGTTTTTGTTTGCGTAATAAAGAAAAAGTTAATCAATCTGTGCAAATATACTATTTTATAAGTCTTCATCCAATTTTACTTGTTGCCCTTTTTCCATGCAATGCGTGACTCCATAAGTTTAAGCTATTGATGTAACCTCACTCTTATAGCCTACATTCCTATTAGTACTGAAGATACTATAATTACTCGTCCAAATGTTTTCTGAAAATCACATCAAGCATCTTAAGTTTATTATCAGAGTGGCATACAAATGTCATACTCTTCCTATTCTCTGGGACGATACAACAGAAAAATTAAAATCCTGTGACTCAAGACGACTATGGCAATGCTGTCTCAATTTGGTTCACTGGTTATTATACGTCCTTCAAGATATAACCCAAATACATTTAATTACAAAACAACAGTCAATTTCATATTTTGATCTAATTCTTTGCGTAGTATGGATTGCTGCTTATGTAGGTGTTTCAATCATCTATGTAAACTTCATGATTAAGAGAAGCGAGGTTGTGAAATTCATAAATCAGATGATGTCACTTGAAAGGAGAAATACCAATGGTTCATGGTTTGTTACTGCAACGTTTTATTTATGTCGAATTCTTGCGTTTTCCGGATTGTTTGCAGCACCTGTAGTATTTGGAGCATTTCCAGAAAACAGAAGTTTTGTTTACTATCTGATTCCTTCAGAGTATAAAAGTCACTGCCTTTATTGGTTCATGATGATCATGAAAACATATTCAAAATCTAGTGCTTTATCAGTAGCATCATATTTTGTTCTTTACATGGTAGTATATATTATCATAACATCTATACTGATGTACTAATTTAATTGTGAATCTTAAAGGTAATTCCACCATTGCTTACTTGTCAAAAGCTAAAGGATGAAACGTAAGTGTGAATCATAACGAAAGGTTTTAAACACTTTGAGATATGAATTTTACATTGCTTGTACAGAAAACCGGAAGTGATCAATAAAGCCAAGTTATTGAGAAGATTTGAGAGGTACAGAAAATTGGAAATATTGAACAGATACTACAACCACAGCCAAATGACAGCAATGATGCCAACTTTAATGGCTATCATTGCTCTGGGTGGAATATTATGTGCTATTGGAGGAATCAGGTTTCATCAACATTTACTTTGGATAGAATTGTCACCATTGCTTATGCTTAGTTTGGACGCTTTCTCTATAATAGTGTTCATATTTGCTGCAGCATCGAGTGTCAATTGTCAAGCCATAAAGTTGCATGACATGATCAAAAGTAGTTGTTCAAATAAGAAATTGCTTGCCGTGAGTATCAAAAGTCGTAGAGGAATTTCAAGGAGAGTTAAATGTTTGCTGCCATTTGGAACAAGGTTGGGCACTGTTAGAAAATGTGAGTATAAATACATGCTGAAGTTTATTGATGCAACAGTTACTGGCTTAGTAACATTATTGGTAGCTTTTCCGAAAAAGTAAATGTAATTAATAATTTTATGTATATGTGTAAGTCCTTATGGTAGATGAAAATGAACATTACCTATGTTTGAAATATAGACTTTAGGCTCTGAATCTAGCATTAAGTCGTAGTAGTGTATCTTCAACATTCAAAATGATTTTATAGCCTTGATGTAAGTGTTTTAAATTTATGAGCCTGCATATGGGCGTCTGTATACTTTTGAAATAATGTGATAAGAATAAAGAATATATATTTATAAAGCTATTTTGTTAAACTTGAACCATACAGAGTGGTTTAGAAAATTAAGGACAAACATAAGATGGTAATAGGAAATGACAAAGTCGGTTTAAATAATTCAAAATTCTTAATATAATACTTGACTCTCGACTCTAAGAGTATATGTAAGCCACGGTTGTAAGTGAGATTGCAAACTTTTTCCTTTCTACTTTCCGACTCTTATGAAAATGTTTTTTTGAAGATCAAATAATGACCTTCAACATATTATAAGAGTGGTATAGAAATATATTCAAAATCTAGTTTTTTTACGTAGGATCCTATATACTTTGTCTTTTATATAGTTCAGGATTGGTAAGAAAATTATTTGAGAACAAACACAAGACGACATCAACCTGTATAAAAGTATTTGGTATATTTTGGAAGGTAACTTCATAAGATGAAATCATGAATGTTGTTCTATGAGTCGATAGTTTAATTTTGTAGTTACATAATGACAGTTGTGAATTTCAGTTATTGATTCTATCACGCTGAATACAAGTATATGCAGAGCCGTAAGGTGAGTCCACCCAAATGAAGAAAAAAATTAATAAAATTGATTTAACCTTTTCTATAATACAACAGAAACGGTGAGATGTCATTTCATAAGAAAATTAAAGACAAACATGGACAACTATAGACTACGTGTAAACATACTAGTGTCCTGTATAATAGTTGTTATATAAACAATTCTATCCTATTTTGATCTATTACTGATTGTCTAGTGATATAATGGAGGTCCTATTCACCACACTTATAAGTTTAACCTTTCTCAGCTCATTTTAAGTAATCATTGCCCTTTACTTATTTTAATGAGACTTCACAATTTAATCCTATACTTAACACTTACATCTGACGTCTCTATGGTCAGTCAGCAAAATGTTCTCTGAAAGTCAACTCAAGCATCTTCAGCATATTATAAGAGTGACATACAAACTTCGCACTCTGCCTATTCTCTGGGATTCTACGACGCAAAACCTAAAAGCGTCTGACTCAATACAACTTTGGCAAAGTTTTCTTAATTTGAATCACTGGATATTGTATACAGCGTACCTAATATTTCAAATATATTTCATTACTAGACAAGAGTCTATTCTATATTTTGATCTAATTCTTTGCGGAATCTGGATAGTTGCTTATATCGGTGTTTCAATCATATATGTAAATTTCATGATTAAGAGCAAAGAGGTCGTTGTATTTGTCAATGAACTCAAGTCACTTGAATGTAGAACAAATAATGGGTCTTTGATTGTTAGTGTAGTATTTTACTTCTGTCGCATTCTTTCCTACTCAGGGTTGTTAATAGCTCTCATTTTATTTGGAGCATTTCCTAGAAGCAGAAGTTTTGCTTACTTTATGATTCCTCCAGAGTACAAGAGTTGGTGTTTCTATTGGCTGATGATGATGTTGGAAATATATTCAAAATCCAGTGTTTTTTGCGTAGCATCCTACTTGGTTTTTTACATGGTAGAACATGATATCACAAGCTATGAAATATTTGTTAAGCTACTTGTACTAATGTGATTATACTATGCTTTTATAGGTAATTCCTCCTTTGCTTATTTGTCAGCAACTGAAAGATCAAACGTAAGTCAGAATAATAGTAAGGTTTGTCAATAATACTGAGTGGTCATTGAATTTCGACCAAAATTTTAAAAAAATTATTTCTCAGTTAAATATAGATTAAATCTTGTGAAACTTTCACAGCAAAATACCTAGTTATGTACCTACTTAAGCGCCAAATATTAACAGTGACAGTTAAAAAACTGCGTCATAATGTCATTAAAACAATTAGAAAAACGAAAGTTGATTTGGGATTTTTTGCACAAAAACCCAGACAAATCTGGCTACGAAGTTTCCAAGTATTTTAAAGGAATAATTCCAAAAAGTACTGTGTTGGGAGTTGTAGAAAAGATACAACTTGAAGGAAGTATTGCCAGAAAGACAGGTTCAGGTCGAATTTCTTCTCTCGATGACCCTGAGGTCAAGAGAAAGTTAAAGAAAGTTACAATTGGGAAAATAGCCAGAAGTTACAGAGATCTGGGTCGTATGTTCAATGTTCATCATCAAACAATTAAGAAACATTTACAACAAGAAGGAATAACAAGAATTTCCAGAAAAAGAAGACCAAAAACAAGTGAACAGCAAGAAGAAGTTCAAAAGAAACGTCTGAAAAAACTGGTGAAAGTTGTGAGAAAGTCCGAAAATGTTGAAATTCTTATGGACGACGAGACATTTTTTACAGTTGATGGTCACGAGTGGCAGCCCAAAGCTTACTATTGTAATGAGAATACAAAAGTTAGTCAAAATGTAAAATATTATGCCACCGAGAAATTTCCAAAAAAAGTTATGTTATGGCTCACTATAAGTTCAAAGGGCATCTCAAGGCCTGTATTTTTTAAGGGTGGACTTTGTGTCAACTCGCAAGTGTATAGTGAAAAATGTCTACCAGAAGTCAAAAAGTTCATAAACAAATATCACAAGAATGAGAAAGTTATTTTCTGGCCTGATCTTGCCTCTTCTCATTATTCTAAAGTTTCACTTGAAACCATGAAAAAACTCAATATTCCAGTTGTGGACAAGGAAAACAATCCTCCGAATACTCCACAAATACGTCCAATTGAACAACTGTGGGCCATAATTAAAAGAATGGTTTATCAAGGAGGATTTATAGCTAAAGATACTGACGCATTGATAAGAAGAATAAAACTTGTTCTAAAAAATTTGAAAAAAGAGACCGTGCAAAAGTTAATGGAAAAAGTACCAAAGTTGATCCGGAAAGCCGATCGCTGTGGACCATTGAGCTGCCTAACTTAAAAGATTTTTTTGGGTATGTCATCTACATTAGTTACTTAAAATATGTATATACGTTTGCGCATTGTTACTAGTTCATAGACTGAGAAATAATTTTTAAAAAATTTTGGTCGAAATTCAATGACCACTCAGTATGTACATTGTTTTGTATAGGAATATAGGAATATTAACTAAAGCAGAGCTAGTGACAAGAATTGAGAGCTACAGGAAATTGGAAATATTGAACAGATACTACAACCACAGCCAAATGACAGCAATGATGCCAATATTGTTAGTTCTGGGATCTCTAGCTGGAAACTTGTGTGCAATTGGGGCAATTAGATTTGGCCATCTTTTACATTGGATAGAATTGTCACCAATGATATTTGCTCCTTTGGAGGCTTGCTTTATAGTAATTTGCATATTTACTGCAGCATCAAGTGTCAACTGTAAAGCCATAAGGTTTCATAATATGATTAAAAGTAGCTGTTCTAATACGGCATTAGTAGACGTAAGTAGGAAGAGTCGTATAGGAATTTCAAGAAGAGTTAGATGCTTGCTGCCATTTGGAACAAGGTTGGGTACAGTAAGAAAGTGTGAGTATAAATACATGCTCAAATTTATTGATGCAGCAATTACTGGCGTGGTAACTATGTTGGTAGCTTTTCCAAAAAGGTAAACATTATGATTTATTTGTCTGTTCTAGAAAGGAGACGTTCTTATTTGTTGCTTTATCAGATTATAATATACTTTATATTTGAGCTTTTTAATTCCGCAGTGGGATTGACATTCAATTTTTACACCAAATATTGGCAATATTATAAGCACTATTAGGTGCAAAAATTGAATGTCAATGCACTCAAGGACATTTCTTTGGTGTATAAAATCTCGTTTCTTGTAAGCTGATTCGGTCGCTAGTAATTATATATAAGCAGAACCATTGAAAATCAATGGAAATATCTGAATTATGAAGTACGCATCTGCTTACACTTGAGAATCTCAAGTTGAGACTAAAGGTTTTCAGGTCTATTTTGACTACTGTACATTCTGACGTAATATTCCTTTATAACTCATTTCGCAATGAAAGCCTCAACTCCATTAATCATAACTCTACTTCTTACATATTCCAATAACCTTAAACAAACTGAAGCTTCTGCCAAACCCAAATTTTCTAAAATCGTTCAACAATTCCTAAAAGAAATAACTCACTGTATAATTCGCTTTGAAGGAGATTTCACCAAAGACTCAATCCATTCAAATCTCTTTGCAAATTACAGAAAAATTCTAGCTAACCTCAACAATTCATTCGTACTAAATACCAAAGGAATCGACCGATCTCCAACAGCCAAAGGAAAACTTTTATTTCACCGTAATGTAAAATATACCAGTTGCCTAGTCCAAATTTATTTCATGGGAAGAACTATATCTTACCAACAAATTCTTAATCACTTTAAGCCAATCGTATTCCGTTCAGAAAATCCTATTCTGGTCCTATTCGTAAATACAAGTAGTAGCGACCCAGAGAAATGGACACAACGACAGGATTTCTATACTTCGCTGATGGACGTTACGCTTACAAGTAAATTTTATGTTATTCCTACAAATCAAAGGAGTGTAAGCCGCATCTATATTTATTTGGGAGCCGCATATTCAATTTCTAGTAGACAGCTTCCCACTAAAAACTTTTTCGGGTGGCGAATCCCATTTTATGATGCTAAGAATAAAAAACCATCGTCATATTATACTGGTTGTGCAAATAGGAACAGGTCACTAGTTCAACCTCGAGATTGCGTCCTAGAAGAATTAAGACGCAACTTAAATTTTACTTTAGGCCTTGGAAATTTCAAATGGTTAACACTTGGGTTAATAAATTCTCAAGGAAATAACATCAGATATATGACAACCAACTTTGATATATTTACCCGAAGAAGCATTTGGGTCACTACTGCTGAACGATATGAAGATTTTGATTTTGTTACAGTGGTCAATCACCCAAAATTAAGTTTGCTAGTTTTATGGTATCCGTTTTCTACTTATATTTGGCTCAGCTTAGCTATAGTAGTCTCTGCATCATATATAGCATTCTATATAGCTACTTTAATACTGGAAGGAAGAAATTCAAATATCGATTTGCTTTTATTGATTTATCCAATATTGATGGAACAATCTGTTGAGTCAACACTTATAGCAACGAAAAGTGGAAGACTTAAATCAATATTGATTATTTTTCCATTACTCCTCATGGGAATATTTACTAGTAATTTCTATAAAGGTGAACTCTATAGCTCGCTAACGAATATTCCTATTTCAAATAGCCCGCAAAATCTTGAAGACCTCTCGAAATTCACTGGACCGATTTTAACGACATCTTTTTATAATATGGGAACTGACAAATCGAAATTACATTCAGAATTATTAAATGTATTATTGCCTTCATTAATATCTTCGCAGTGTATAGCAGAGTCGTCTAAATTAACATACGAGAAGCTAATTAATGAGACAGTATTTTATAGCGATACCATAACCAGTTTAATTGAAGTTGTTTCAAAGCGTTCGACAATTTTTGACTTTGAGAAATCTAATAGAAATCTAACGCTAGATGGCCCGTTTGTTATATTTAATACCAAACGAGATCTGCGCCATCTATCAAATGTTTTAAAGGCTTTTACTAAAAAATTAATATTACCTAGTAGCTTAAGTGAAGTCCATGTTTTAAGCACTAGATATCATTGGGATGTAGCGCATAACTTTTTCGGTGTTGCTTTCATTTCTAAATTACGATGGTTAAATGATGCTGGGATTTATAATTGGTTTTTGACCAGTTACTATCATCAGAAATTGCATCATACTATTAATGTTATAAGTAGACATTTAAATATTACGGATGATCACGCAAGAAAAACTATAAGTGATGTAGAGGAAACTGAAGGAAATGTCGATAGTAATGATAATGAGATTATAGGGTTAAATCATCTTATACCTGTTTTAATATTTACTGCTGGAGGGCTAATTGTTGCTTTGGTAGTGTTTGGTGTAGAATATGTTTATTCAGATGTTAGAAGAAGAGTTGAGGTATCAAAGAGATGAAGGTTTATCGATTTTATAGGTAAATGTAAATTTGCCTTGGTACCTAACTTGTAACTACTAATTCATGGTAAGCTGTATTTTGCCATATGATAATCAATATATATTTGTGTATCTTGTAACTATCATATGCATGTATCAAAATAAATACAATATACTTAATATTAACAACAGTATATTAATATACATATAAATAAATTAGTATGTAAATCAATTCACAGCTGTAATTTTCCAAAGTACGTGCACATCATACTTTTTGAAATTATCTATAATAACAGTTTTCATATTGATAACAGCAATATTAAGTATCTTTAATATAATTGGTAAATCATGTAAAAGATGAATATAGGTATATACCTTTCAAAAATTACTATAAGTAAATATATCCCTTATTACCGCTTACGCAAACATTTTTCTTTTATAGGTCTTAGTAAGCTAACTGACCTACATGCGTAAGTACGAAGGATATCCAGAAATTTTTTGCCAACATGTCGCAATATCATATTTTTATTATTGTCATATGGAATATCATTGGCAAAAATATCTTGCTCAATGCAACTATCGTTCCACACTGGTGCTCCATTCATTTATATAATTACAAAAACACTTCACTTCAACTTGCTCACGAGTACCTCGACAAGGATACATTCAAAGATATACCTCGAGTACTATACTATCATTTTAAAATCCCAGAAGATGGCTTTGAGTTCCCTGTTGAAGATTCTCAAATCGAAGCTGATAAACGTTGCGGCATCTTTATCGGAATAGAGCCAAAATCAAGAGCTGAAGTATGCCAATTTCTTTCATTTCAATTTGGCAAAGCATCCGCAAGTGTCCTACATACGAATTTCGAACAGCATACATCTTTCTATCTTTTATTATTTGCATCATACAAAACTTCAGATGACACTACTGAGGATATGCATTGGCTATTTTTATTTCATGACACCGATGTTCAAATAGCTGTTCAGATACTACCTCAATATAGCAATTCAAACGACCCGCCTGAACAATATGTAGCTTGCAATTGGTGCAAAGATAAAAACTGGTATGAAATTCCAGCCAATCAGGATATACTTAGCTCTGAAACTAAACGCTATTGGTGGAAACTCAATGAGCAATTAAACGAGTACTTTACTATAGTAGATCATTCAACAAACTATGAATGCATGATTGGTTTTAATTCTAAAGTATGGCTAGTGCCGCCAGGTTGCTATCATTTCAATTCAAGATTTCTGCCAATCTATCATTTGCATTCTAGATATAATTTCACACCAGCCTCATATTTAAGTCCTGCTGGGAAACACAGACAACTTAGGCGTGCAACAATATTTCCAACATTTCTATATTCCAATTTTTCAACTTCACAACGACGAGCTTTAGCTCCTTTCCTGTTAGAGGACTCTATCCAAAATTATTTATTTTACTGTGGAGAAAAAGGGAAAGGATATACAGCATTTGAAATGTGGTTCGAATCGTTTTCCCGGGACATTTGGATTCTTATTATAATTACATTTCCCATTTGTATAACTCTTGGACTTTTGCTTTTAAAGAAACCATTGAAGCCTTTTGATTTTCTTATGAGACTAATGACAGTTACTTTAAGACAAAGTCTACAAAAAGTTTCATGGATTGATTTGCTTTTAATTTCCTGCTCAATGTTTCTATCAATTAAATATGAGAATTATTTCAGATCAGAAATTCTTCTACCACCACCACCAGAACGATATGAAAATCTTAAAGATTTATTAAATGCCAATTACAAAATATGTCATTCAAATGACACGCTAGTACTTCCTGCTTACTATACGCACATTATTTTCTTTCTGAAGAACAATATTATTCTTAAGGAAACGGATGAATATTTTTACTATTATACACCAGAGCAAGGACTTGATTATTGCTTATTTCATTCTGGTAATAAGACAGCTTTAAACGTTTTGGGTGATGATTTAACAATACTTAGAACGGAAGCTATTTATCGAAATAAGGTATGTTATACAACGAAAAGGCCATACTCTACTGAAAGAGTGCAAGCATACTTTCACTTTCATTTTAAGGAAATCTTTAGCGAAGAAATGAGACTGGCAAGACAAGCAGGACTCATTAATCACTGGAAATCTTTTCCACAAGCACGACCTGATATTTCTAACGCCAGGACTATTGAAACTCAGCAATATATTGAACGCCAGCCTAAATATATTACGACAAAATCTGTTTTATGGGAGAGTATGTTTAAATATTTTCTCAGTTTTAGTCTCTTGATTTCTATTGCTGTGTTTCTTCTTGAATGTATGCTATCATTTTTGTGTAGTATACGTTCTCCTGTAAAGATTAGCACTAGTCGAAGTGAAAATATTATTCGAGTTCAAGAATGCCTTGCTTAAGTTTTACATATTGTATGATCTATTACATTGGTGAAACGAGAAAGTTTTTCCATGAACTTCTTGAATGAAAATCTAAACTGTAGATTAGATCCAAATACATCAGCAATATAATAAACTAGCGGTCTGTTAAATTTCTACAAAATAATGTAGTTAAATAAAGCTTTTTAAGATATCCATTGATAATACTACGAAGCATTATGTAGCACAGCAAAGTAATTAATAAACGACAATATTTTATAGTGTAAATTTTCATAAAATTCGTGCTTCATAACTTGTATTCTGCCCAAGAATCGGATACTTAACGAAGCTTAGCATTGTATTAATACGCCGTGATATAAGATATGCATAAGATACTATGAGACTTCATTATGTCTCTGATATTACTAATGATCTAATTCTGAGTAGTAGGCAAATCTTGTGCTTGTCCCATTCACAAGAAGAGACTCTGACTAATGTGTATTTAATTAGTTTTTAACTCAACTTCAACTTGGATATAAAACGACACATTACAATAAGTTAATGTAGTTGTCATATTCAATTCATCACATGCAGACTAGAACTGAAGAGTTCTGAGTACAAATCAAAGAATTACTCATGGAGTCTAGGAATCCTAATTGCTTCAGATCTTTAATTGTGATCATAACTGCTGCTCTTGTCGTGTTTCTCAGTTTAACTGGCATAATTATCTGGCTGTCTTTACAAGTGGTAAACCAGAAGGTAAAAAGTTATATAGACAAAGTCCACCGTAATTAAAGCTTGCATAAAACAATTTAACGTTAATTTTTTGTCACAGTGTTATAGTATAGCCAAGCAGTCAGAGCAAAACACTTCTGGTTTTAAATATATTGGAGAATTTGAAGGAAAGGAATTCTATACTGAGACACACACTCTGGTAATTACTTTTATGATACTATACTAATTAGCTATTTCTACCTAAGTACTAATGTCATTAATGAACTTGACAGAGAAATTGGTTTGAGGCTTGGGAACTTTGTAGAGAACATGAAATGATGTTAGCCAGCTTAGAATCTAAAGGAGAAAATAAATTTCTTAATGATAACCTGGACCGAACTGGTAAGAATACAAAATAGTCAATTGTACATGATTAAGGTTTTCTAATGAAGGCTAAGATTCTATTTAGTTTTAATGAACGGCGCACCATACCATCCTGGATACTGGATGAA
>VCNE01005603.1:0-16554 GCA_009869805.1 Oncopodura yosiiana
TACTTAGGCATTATGCTGTGAAAGTTTCACAACATTTAATCAATCTATGACTGAGAAATAAATCTTTTTCAGAATTGGTCGGATTTCATTAGCATAGAAATATATGTCATCCTCTTCTTTTATAACTTTTAAGTGTAAGTAAATGAAAACAGCTTAAAACACTAATAGTTTTTTAGGGTAACATTTTTTTGGAGAAAAGACACACACTTATCTGTTACGGTGACCCATGAAATTTTGAAATACAAGTACAAGACTCATATCGCGATAATTGGGATTTTGAACTCTAGCTTGTTATAAAAAATTTCTGTAATTGATTATAGGCTATCCAAATGGAGATAAAATTTAACCATTGGTCAGGACTGCCGAAATTATTTTGCGTACAATTCTCATATCATGTATTGAGAGACTATTATCTTCTAAATTATACTTTCCCAAAGACAGCAAGCAAACGACACATAAAACATTTATTTATAGTTTTTGAATCCATTTATCGAGAAAGAGTATCCCACTTTTGTCCTATCTTCAAAATAATTTAAAAATCGCTTCAGAGCCAATTTCCAGCAATTTGGCAAATTGTCCTATGAAAAATGTCAATAAAATATGAAGTAGAAATACACCTTCGCGAAAAAAAAACAACGCTGTTTTTAATACATATTACGTTTTATTACTTCATTAATTTCCTATATGTTAAATCCATCTTTGCAAAATGCTTTAAATTTTTCATCTTTACTAAGATTCTGAGAGTGGATATGAGATCTTTACTAGGAGGTTGTTGAAAAATTCTTCATCTTCTACATCCTCATCTGCCTTAGTTCCTCCTAAGCTTTTTGGAAGAACTAATAAATTTTTGTAGAGATGCAGAGTAATCATAGCCATGAAAATGAATCAATATAAACACAAATGTTGCTGCAGCAATGTTGGAATTTGTTGTCCACAGAAAAGGGATCAAGAAATCTTGATCCTTGCAACAAGTGAGACTCTTGTCCTCTGCAATTAAATTATAACGGCAATTTATTTAGCGATAATAAATAATTGAGCAATGCTTACTGAGTAGTTCATTCTTCAACTCTATAACTAATTTGTCCATTATTTCTTCATCGGAGCAATTTGATTTTGAGTCCATGTTTATGGTACACTATTAACTATGAAGCTGGATCATGCAGAAACCATGAATCTAGGTTTAAGGTAAAGCAGAGCAACAAAAAATCATGGTTTATTTATTTCCTTATATTTGTTTTCTTCCAGTGACGTAATTGAAAACAGTGTTTCACAACACGCCTTCGCGTAAACCAGAAGAAGCAAAAAACTCATGAGTATTATGATTGCCTTCTATTCCAACCAAGAATAAAAAATGTTGTAAACTTTGAGATGTGTCGATGGCAAAAGTTTTTCTGAGATGGGCTAATGATTTCTGGCTTGACAGAATATTACATTCTATGACATTATTTTTCAGTTAAGAAATCGTTTGTTAAACTTGAGATTGAACCAAAGTATGAGCATCATTGTGAGGTAGCTATTGCTAACGGAGAGAGTCAAATTGAGCAATTACTCAATGAAATTACTAAAGCTCTTTTGTGATTCTAGAAAAAATAAACTGATGAATCTGTACGTAGTTTTTAGTACTTAATAATGTTGTCTCAATTATGGAAAAGTAGTTAGCTAAATGTTGGAATTACTTATCTTTCGCAACTAAAATATTGTTTGTATTTGTAGAATAGTTAATATGACAAAAAAAATTCTATATCTGAAACTATTACTTTATATCAGCATAATTATGACGGAAGAATGTATTTGTAAGAACTAATCATTTACATTTAAAACATGTATGAAATAAAATTAATATGAAACTACTTATTCGTATTTATGGTAAAGTATGCATTTGGACTGTTTTTTTTGTAATATCAGTCATTATTATTCACGTAGCTTAGTTGTTAATGTTCTTAATGTTTTCTACTGTCCAAAATTGAAGTATAGAAAAGCAGCCTTCGTCTTGGAACTTTGACAAACTAATCTGTTCATTCATTGTCGTCATATTTGTAACCATAATGTGAGGCAAGTTGAGACAAAACTAGAAAATGCAAATTGGTATATATGCATGCTCAATAATCCTAATTAATTGGTTCAACAACATTACTGTTATCAATGTTTTATTTAAATACAGTAATAAATTCTTGCTCATGACAATTTTGATAAATATTTCACAACGATTCATTAGAAACTGCTTACATCATTAATTTTAGCTCAGATTCACATTTTGCTCATCATCACTAATACGTTGTACAAATAAATTCAGGATGTCAGAATGACACATAGTAGATTAGGTCTTAAACTCGAGATTAGTGCGAGGTATTTATGCAAAGTTCATTTAATCATCTTTACATATAATTTATTGAAATTTGAAGTTCTCATTGGAAACACCCCTTGGACGGTTATAAACGATTAAGAATCATCATAAGTGAGATAATTCAATGCCCTTTTCAGAGTTCTGTTTAAATAAGTGTCATATAGATTACTCAAAAGAAGCAACAACTATTATATACATTTCTCGTTACAAAATAATACAATTTTTATTTTTTGGAACAAGGAAATTTATGGTATACCAACTTGGAAAGATTTGTTACAAGTTTATAGTAATGACAGATAAATAACTATACTGCAGCTTTAAATCTTATTATAATTGGTAATTATAATATTAAAAAATGATGTAAATATTTCGTTTCTAAATTTTTATGCTATATTTACGTACTGTTTGGAAAATATTTTTAAGAAAGTCGTATGAGCAAATCGCTGAGGGAAAGCGTATTATATTAATGCTACAAAATAAATTAACACATGGCTAATATGCTGGAGATGCATATTGTAACTACTTTGTAAAATATTCTCAAATAGCAAGTCCAGCATCTACCTAGTTAAATTGAGCTAATAGTGTTCCGCTTTTGCAGATACTGTACTGTCTAAAACTCCATCCTTTTCGAGCAACCAATATTTGCATGTTTTACAAACTATAAAAAAATCACTTGAATACAAATTATAATGGAATATTTCATCGCTAGCAATTGCCACATTTTTAATTTAAATTTTTTCTTAGTATTCAATTTGAAGTTACCTAACACTTCAAATTATTACATTAGTCTTTAGTAATTAATTACTAATGCTCTATTTAAAACTAGTACGTAATCAGTTATTAACTAATTGCTAATAGACTCGGTAAAAATATATATATATTACCTTACGATAAGTAAAATGAGTTTAAACTGGCTCAGTCTCAGTAGTAATAAATAGTATTTTTGTTCAGAGTATCATAGTTTTTGTATTATGTCGCCGTTACCATTTGGGACAAAAACTATTTTTTTTGAATTCATACCATTCTAGTACTTTTATAATCGGTTCTCTCATAGAGACTCACAAATATTTAAATATATAGTAGTGGTGTAAAAGTTCCAAATTGCTCCTATTCATTAATCTACTTCTTTCAATACCCATATTTAGTTCCAAATCTTCATTTTTTCTTCCTTCTATTGTATACGGAGCGAAGCGAAGAAGGATGTGGAACTTTTTCAGCACTATTCTAAACAATAACAGAGCATACCCAGTGAACATCTCACGCAAATATTACGCAAAAATTATGTGTCGATTGTAATTTTTAAGTATTGTTTGATGGTGTACGTTATAGTGATGTAATTATTACGTTCTAATACTTACGTTTCAACCGGAACAATTTTAGAACGCAATTTTTACGTAGAATTCTACACTCAGATTTTGCATTCAAAACTGCATGCAATTTTCACGCAATTTTTATGTTACCAATATTATTACGTTTCAACCGAAACAATTTTAGAACGCAATTTTTACGTAGAATTCTACACTCAGATTTTGCATTCAAAACTGCATGCAATTTTCACGCAATTTTTATGTTACCAATATTTGCGTAGTAAACTCAACATAAATTCTACGTTATTTTTGCGGTTAGTTTCAAGACCTCTCTAATCCAACCGCCATTTCAAAGTTGACAGTCATCATGGCTAGTTCTTTAGCTCGAAGTCAAAAAAGATTTTGTTGTTGTTCAATTTCTTCAAGAAGAAGCCGTCGAGTTAATTCCAGCTAAGTGGCTAATTCATAAAGAAACGTGTTATTGGCCAAAGGATAGTGGACCAGGTGTTTGTAACAAAATCAAGAGCAAGTCTCAGCCATCAACAACGTGGAATCTCCACCAAATTCGGATTTTACCATCAACAAGTAAGATACAATTTTCTGTTGAATTTAATTAATTGTTTTAACTTAGTTGCATTAATTTACTTTTCATTTTAGATAACTACAATAAAGGACAAGAACTTGCCACTGAGGCTAAGCTAAATTCAAATCATCTTTTAATTCTGAATCAAAAAAGAGTCGAGAAATACTAAACGTAATCGAAAAGCTACAACTCAGTTTTCATTTCACCACCTCGACACCGGAAATTTCTTCAAAGTCTTCAAGTAGTGATTGTAATTCTGAGCCAGTATCTTTTGTCAGTGCTCCCGCTAATCTACTTTTTTCACAAGAAGGTAAGTAGAAAAATAATTCTAATTGCAGTCAAAATTAATAAATAATTAACTAAATAAATGTTCTCCTTTAGAAAACGAAATAGATCAACTGGAGTTAAGCTCTGCAGTTAGTAGTGACGTAAATCTCAACTCATCCATAATTGTGCCACGACCTGGAGAATTGGATCAAGGATTTTCTATTTATTTAATGTCTTTTACTAATAATATTAACGAGTTTATATGTATTCCATTTTCTCGTAGAATCGTAGAGTTAGCTAGCTAAAATTGTTAGTATTTTTTAGAATAAAAATATGTAAGTTAAAGAATCATAGTTAATATAAGTTATGTAAATTAGTTGTTTAAAATTTTTCGATGTTTTCTATCACTGATATGTAATTTAATAAACTCAATTATTAAATACAAATAAAAGTGTACTACTGCATTATTATTACGTCAAGAAGCATACGCAATTTTAACGTCGAAGGTTGCACGCAATAAAAACTTTGAAAACTACATTATTTTTACGTAAAAATTACATCCTCATAACGTAACGTCACGTAACTTTTACGTAAACCCGTAACGTAAAAATCGACGTCTTTCGAGCCGCCAAAAATGCTGCAATTTTTACGACTTCCTAAAACATTATTTTTGCGTAATTTTTGCAATGTTCTGTTTATTGGGTATTTTGCTTCACCAATAGCAAATACATATTGCTAGAAACGTAGGTCTTACAAAATAGGAGACACGGGGTGACTACAAAAAATTTTTTTTTCATAAATTGTCAAATGCTTGAAAATATCTGTAGCTAAAAAGTGCTGCTGGTAGTATATATGCGACTTTTCTAATTGATTTCCAATCAACTTAGTAACTACGATTGGGTTAGGAAACATTCTATAGAGTAGTTTCCTTTCTTCAATTTCCTAACGTGAAATTAATGGATTTCCTTCCATGAAACAAATGAGGTATGCCCTGCAATTAATAATACAGTAATTAGCTTTGAATTTTGAAGAGAGGCTCAAATTATATAAAGCATTATTCATGTATAAATATATACCAATTGTAAAATGCGCCATCTATCTCACGCTTGTGAGCGAGATTTCTGTTCTTGTTAGTTGGATGGTAATATTTTCAGTAATGGTTTCACAACGTCCTTCGAGCAAAATTTATGGACTCCTGGAACTGCAACTCTCATTGGTAGGCTAAAAATGAGAAACAATTTACAAATGTAAAAACGCTGCGATATGAAAACTATTTTTACAAACGTCAAAATAGTTAGGAATTCTTGTCACTATGTTGCACATGTCAGCAATATCAACAAATCCTGCCTTCAAATATAACTCCGATTTTAAGATAAAATTATGAAAATTATGTTACTTACTTTTTAGAAGATCGTGTAAGACCGTAAAGAATGTGCTTACTATAATGTGTGAAATTGCACAATAGACACTGACTCTTTCTTCTGTACAAGCTAGAACACAACTGAAGAACCAAACACTAGCTTCAAGCGTTTCTCACGAGCTTACACTTGACAGTGATACTACAGTGGAATATGTCTATAATGGTGGGCTAAGAACCAAAAAATTTCCACTGTTAGACAGAACCCTCTTATAAACCGAGTCTGTCTATACCGGTATTAAAAATAAATCAGGTGCATAACGGTTATAGAGAAGACTTTTTTTATCAGAATGCTGAATTACATAGCCAAATTTACTCGCAGCATTGGCTTCAGTTGCTTTAACGTACCAAAGATCTGAACTATTCCTTTACTTAGACGTCCAGCACTATTTTTCAGAACTTTCACTACTCTTTCTCCGAAAAATGTAAAAATACCGTCTGAAGATAGCATTTTTATTCAATTACCGTTATAGAGAGAGCCACGTTTCCTAAAATTGGGTGGAAATACACCGTTATAGGCAGAATACTCTGATATACAGAACCGTTATAAAGAGAGGCGATATAATGTATTTAGCTAGGCTTTAAGTGACCGTTATAGATAGGCACTCTTATAAACAGATTCAACTTGGTTATTACTTGTTTATGTTGTAATAAATCCATATCAATGAAGAGCTAGTCTTTTTCTCATACTGTACATATAGCTACTGTTGAAGTCATTCAAAGTGTCAATTTTGCACACCAATGTAAGCCTGCAAAACAAACCAATATTGAAATGGAAACCTTTCTTACTCAGGTAAGTTAACTAAACTGAAGATGTATTATTACAATAATATCCTTGTGATGAAAGTGGGATTGGTTGCTAGTTAAATTTGCTGAAATATTCAGGATATTTATTTAAGTGCAGTAATAATTCATAACCAAAGATGACTGGCGAAATACAATTTAGTGCAGAGTACATAAAACGTTTATGCTGTAACTAGTGTAGTTTACCTTACATCAATGATTGTTGTGGCTATTTAATGACAGTAATAAACGTTGGGATTTCAATCGAAGTAACTACAAACCACAAAGTTTGAGGTTGAGAATAAAAGGTTCTGATAATGACATGTTGCGAAATATTTTTTATGTTGTGAACTGCGGTGTTTTAATAAAACTTCTGACGTAAGCAACAATGTTGAAAACATTTATATGATCATAAGATTATGATCTGTATACAATGTCTCTAAATTGCTCATAATTTAGCTAACAACAAAAAGGAAAAGGAAATTTACGATATTGGTTACACTTATCTATTTGTTATCTTGCATACTTTTTTTGAAGCAAGGGCATATTTATAGAAGATTTTTTCCTTGTACCTCTTCCTCTTAATTAAAATAACTATCTCTACCAATGTATTTGAAGTTTGAATAATTAGATCAAGAACTGATTGCTCTTGTATTTCTTGGAGTGCTTATCCAGAGTATAATTTAGATTTTTGATCAGATTTCTTCTATGTAGTACCAAAGCAATTTTTTTTAAAATACTGACCCATCATGCTATTTCAAAGATCATTATATTTTTGAATGTCAAGGGCCATGAATGTATCCTTGTAGGCGACTAACGATACTAGTCTTGCTTTTCTACTAGGAAATAGAACTCACGACGAACTCAATATGTTGCCCTTTGCAATACTCTACAAAGCATATTTTCGCGTCTACAGATTTCCAAGTCTTTCAATTTTCAATTGGAATGAGAAAGCTTCATTTTGGAAACTATCTGCTACCAAATCAAAATCCCGAGTTGGCTGTTGGATAGTGCTATTTTTTCTCATAGCAATCTCTATGCTAATTTCTGGCTCTCGTTTAGCACAAGAAATTTTGTCAAAAGAAAAAACCTTTGCATCGGTTCATAGTGTCATTTCTTACATTTGCTCCTTCTCTCTCATGCTCTGTTCAGCAGGTAATTGAGTAATTAAATTGTTAACTGCACCTAATGTACACTTAATTAATTGACAAAAATAAATAGGATTTGATTGGAAACTTTTTCGACATCGCAATGAACTGGTGACAATAATTAATCAAGGAATAGAGCTGGAATGTTGCTTACAAGGTTTAACACATATTTCTTAATATCTTATATCACAGAAGTTTACTCAATTTTATTTTCCCCAGCTCGTTACATAACAACACAATTGAGCGGAAGTCATCCATGCGAACCGAAAATATTACACAAGCTTCCATTGGACATATTATTATTAGCAAATACTCTGGCTCTATCAATTTTGGTATCTTTTAATGGAGCCTGGCTAAATATTGACATCTGCTCTCGTTTTATAGTGGACCACTTCCCACATTTGGTAAATAGTGAGGCAAAGGCAGTATCATGTATCATTTTCAATTTTAGTTTAGTAGCTCATGCAATGTCTACATTGCTTATTGTTATTATGTACGTATTTGGCCTAATGCATTCGTACAATTATTGGCTTCAAGCTCTTCACAAGCCTCATACGTCATTGCTAGAAATCAATTATGCTCATTTGCACAAACCCACAGAAGTTTACAGAGTGATGAGTGAGATGACAATTGGATTAACTATGGTGTACAATTTTTCAGTTTGGATTCAACCTTTGGCTATAGCTTGTGGTTGCCTTCTAATTATTTTGTCGGGATTTGCAGCAATTCATACTATGGACACTATTCCCGTTTGCCTCACATATATAATGCTTTGGTTAACTAGTACTATAAATTTGGCAATGGTTATTGCAGAGGCTTCGCAATATCATGACTTAAGTGTATTAGTTCTGAAGGAAAGATCTATTGGAGCTTTAGAGTTGGAGCGGAAAATGTTAAGAGCTATTAGACCACTTAGAATTAATATTGGAACTTTTACTTATTATAATAGTGTGAATCGTGTGACCATTTGGGAAAAGCTGATTCATTATACTATAACTTTATTATTGACATTTCGCTAAGAATTTATCTTGTAAATCTACAATGATTATAGTCTACTCAATGAAATAAAAATCATAGCGAAATATCAATTTTGTCAATAATTGTGAGATCTCATTTAACTGTTTCTTCAAATATTTTAGTACATAACTTGGTGCCGAAATATCTGGCACTATATCTATGCATAAAGTATCATGACATTTACACTGCAGTGAGTTCTTTTGGCTCACTATTGAACATAGCATACAATTTAGATTTATGAGTAAATACTTTGTAACATGTCTAAATTTTTCCATAAGTAACAACTTTAAAATGCTATCTCTTTCAATAAAATATACAATTATCTTCTTAAATGCAACGGCCATTCAATTTTATTGTCATCAATTGCATTTTGTTCTAAAATTTGAGTAGAGTCGTATAAAATATGTGGCCTTTTGCTACAATATATAAGTCCTTTTTGATTTGATCATCTCTTCATTTTCAGCTGAATCGAAAAAGATTCTATCTAGAAACTTCTCCGGTTAGTTCGAGATTGCGATTTCTAGAATTGGCATAGAACAACCAAGCTGGAACAGTTCTGTCAATGTTACTCAATAACACTTATTGTGAATGTCACATTTTTATAATTATTTAGAAAGACAAATGTCAAATGTCTCAACCGTAAATTCAAAATATGTCGTAAATAACTCATCGTAGAGTAAGATACATACATGGAAGCAATCTTTTTCTGGAATCTTTTCTAAACCTAACATATATTTTTTGTGCTTAAGCGTTCAACCAATGTAAAACTACAGTAAATACAAGTATCTAATCCAGCCTTTATCAAAAGCCAAATTGCCCGTGATTTTGTACATAGTTTTTGAAAATATAAATGCCATGCGTTACTACACTTTAAAATTTGAGGTAATAATTTAATTTAAGACAATCAGTTTTTTAAACATGTATAGGAAAGATTGGCACTGTCTCGACCAAACGTCAACGTTGTTATTGTTGCTCCATTCGTAGTATTATGATTGCTATCTCAAATGCCATCATGACAACTTGCTAGAAACATATTGTCATTAGTTAGATTATATGCTTCCGCTCATATTGAGTACTAGTGGCCAAATATAGAATGTAGATTGGTTTGAATAAGTTTCTTAATTATTTTAATAAAATCCTGCTGGAAAGTTGTACGCAATTGAGAATTAATCAAATTAATGGTACGCATAGCTCGATGTCACATAGCGCGTGAGTTTTTTCTTTTCAGCGTTACACTAAGAAATATGAGTACTAAAATATTAATAAGGATTTCATAAGACACTCTAAATTTTACTCGTACTTAACGCAAAGTTTTTTTTGGGTTTTGGCTTGTCTTTTGAAACATTTTTATTTGCTCTTTATATTTATTTAAGAGATTCGTTTATTTTTCAAAAACGCCCTTTCTTAGCATTGATCTTGATCTTTAAATTTTATTTGCCCAATTTTTTAGATCACGGATAATAAAATACACGAAAATTGTATTACATGAGTTTCAATTATATCTCCAACCTATAATTTTACGTTATAGCAATTTTTATAACCTGGACCTTCTTTAGTGTTTACAAAATTTGATCAAAAATTATTGCTGAAGAGTTATAGTTCACTATAAATTGGGCAGTAGAAATATCCAGCAATTCATTTATTCAAAAATACTCTCTAATCCTTATATTTTGTAGACTCTGGATAAATTTAGCGATAAAAATCTGTAACTATGCTAGTTTATTTAACAACTTGACGATACTATGATTCCTTATGTTTTTGGATTGTATAGTAGATAATTTTCAAAGTCACAGATTATGTTGTTGAGCTACAAGGTCAAAAAGTTTTCAAGCTAGTGGTCAAGTTTAATTGGGTTGAGTGAAAATGCCATGTTTGAGATTGGAGTTGTCCAGTTGAACTTTATAACTTCTACTTAACGTTTTGAGTTAGAAAAAATATGTTGCCCTTTCAAATATTGTACAAGGCCTACTTCCGCGTGTTTAGATTTTGGAGTCTTTCAATATTCAGCTGGGATTCAAAAGCAATTTCTCATCAGCTTTTGGCTAGGACGTCCGATTTGAGGGCTCTTAGTTGGAAATTAGCATTTGCTGTTATAAATGTCACAGTGCTAGTCACTGGTGCTCGCTTAGCCCAAGAGGTTCTAGCAAAAGAGAAAACATTTCATTCAGTTCATGGCGTCATTTCTTACATTTGCTCCTTTGCTATGATGCTCTGCACAGGAGGTACTGAGCTACAGATTTTATTAATTGAAAAAACTAATTCAAATTCTTAAACAGGACTAGACTGGAAGATGCATTTGTCTCGTGAGGAAATGGTTAGCATGATTAACAAGTGTATACAACTTGAAGTTGCATTGCAAGGTTTGATAAATTCCATACTAAAATCTCTAACACTATTAAATGTACATTTTTCGTTTTTACTAGCTCGCTATGTGTCCAGATTTGTTGGTTTTCATCCGTGTGAACCGAAAATGCTACATAAACTACCTTGGGACTTTTTGCTATTGGCAAATACTTTGGCAATATCAATCTTAGTATCTGTTAATGGAACTTGGTTAGATCTTGACGTTTGCTCCAGATTTTTTATAGATTATTTTCCACATTTGCTAAAGACTCAAGAAAAAGCAGTTATATGCATAGCTTATAACTTTACTGTGGTCGCTCACTCAATGGGAACATTACTTTTATTTATTATTTTTATATTTGGTTTGATGCACTCATATAACTATTGGCTTCAAGCACTGTACAGGATTCATGACTCATCTTTCCCAATTAATTATTCTAATTTGCATAAACCCAGAGAAATTCACAGGGTTATGAGTCAAATGACAATTGTATTGACAATGTTTGACAACTTTGCACTTTGGATTCAACCTTTGGCTTTGGGTTTTGCATGCCTTCTCATTATTTTATCTGGATTTTCTGCCATTTACAATATAGATAGTGTCCATGTTTTTCTCACTTACCTAGTAATGTGGTTTATTACTGTTGTGAGTTTGTCATTGGTTATTATGGAAGGATCAAAATACTATGATGCTAGCATGTTAATTCTAAAGGAAAGGGCAATTGGAGCTAATAAGTTGGAACGAAAAATGCTGAAAGCTATCAGACCTCTCAGAATCAATATTGGAATATTCACATTCTATAATCAAGGGAATAAAACAACTATAATGGAACAATTAATTTACCACACCATTAGTCTCTTACTCACTTTTCGTTAGTAGTTGCGCCATTTCTCATAAAAATTTATTGCAACAGAGGTTTTTCACCGACAACAGGAAATACGAAGCTTCAAGATCATTTATTACCTAATATTTTACTTTACTATGTATCTCACTTTATTCTAAAGCAGTAGCATGTAAACCACAATTCAAATACTACTTTTCCCAACTAAGTGAAGTCGTTATTCTCAAACTCTTCAGATAAAATCTCATTTGGTTTTCATAATTGGAACCTTGTGAATTTTTTCTGGTAGTTACGCACTATGTACACATTTTAATTATCCAATCTTCACCTCTAATCACAGTCTGCTATGTGAAAACCATAAATGATACATTGTTATACCACATAGGTGTGAATTTGAACTGAATTTAATGGGAAGGATGTTCTCCAAAATTACTAGTTGTGAAATTTTTATCAGTTGAATATCAACAATTATTGATGTGGATGATGTGGCATTGACGTATGCAACAATGTTTTTAAAGAATAGATACACTGAAAATAAGTTGTTGTTTTGTTATGCAATGATTACTACAAAATGAAATCGCTACTTTTGATCTCAGTCTCAGTTTGCCTCACAAATAATTTTCAGTTTTGTTGTACGGATATTAAAGATGTATAGCTTTCTAATAATAAAATTCATGCACCAATCTACTTGTCATATCTTATTCATTAATATAAACCTTTTTGCATTTATAACTGAATAATAAGATTAGCAAAAGAATATGAGAGAAATTAATATTAGTATGTCAAATGTCTGTTTATTTCTTTCGTTTGATTAGAGAGTAAAGAGTATCATAAAAAAGTTGCTTTGGAATTTCAGCATCCAGTTCTTTAATTTGCGCTTCAATGTTAGCAATAGCTATGTCACAATATTTTTCGAATTCTTCTTCAACTCCGAGTTTAACAAACAATTTCTTAACAACTGCCTCTTTCTCAGGATTGTCAATACCTTGCCCATAGTTTTCCTAAAAATATTAAAATCAAATTTTGTTCATCCAGTAAAATTACTTAGTCAGTACAACATTTACTTTTAGAATTGCCAATTGTTCAACTGAAGCTAGTTCCATAGCTTTGATAACAAGCCAAGAGCATTTTCTATCTGCAATATCTGTACCAATTTTCCCAGTGATCTCAACATTTCCAAAAACGTCCAAATAGTCATCTTGAATTTGAAACAATTCTCCAATGTCACATAACAACTTTTCCGTAGGCTCAAAAAATTCTTCTTTGGCGTAAGCCTAGAAATGTAGCAAGTTTTATATATATTTTATCTTAATCTACAAATTTACTCACCATATGCATAGCGCAATGAATCGGCAAAACAAATGAATAGAAGCTTGTTTTGAATTTGACAATCTTCTTGTACAGTTTCATTGAGAATTTCTCCATAGGCAAGTCTGCAGTTGTCAAATCAAGTAGTTGACCCTTCGTAGTTTTGTAGACATTGTGCACAATGCAATTATAGGTTGGTGCAAAACTCGGTATTTTATGTAGGTACTTGTGAACCAAAAATTGAGCAATGTTCATCATGACTTTTCCTTCAAGAAGAATCAGATTTTCATGTCCTGACACCTTGTACCAACAAGGTTGACCACGACGAGTGTTACTTTTGTCCATTGCGTCATCCAGCACTAAACTGGCTCCTTGAATTATTTCCATGACCCAGCCAATAACATTAGCTTTCTCTAAATCTTCAGCTCCGGGCTCACCGTCACAAAAGTAACGATAAGCGAGAACAAGACTTAGTCCCCTGTTCATAGACATAGTGCAAAAATTATTAAAACTGAGATGACCACAGTGAAATTCTTTTACCTTGCTTGTTTCCCTTTTGTAGCATTATAATCTAGAATAAGTTTCACTCTCTCTTTCATTCCTTTTACGATCGATTTCTTTGCCAACATTTGCAACACATCTTGTAGAATTGTGATATAAGCAAACCGAAAGTTTTCACGGTCGATTTCAGTGAGAGAGACAACTTTGTTAAAACCACTCATTTTGTTGACTAAGTTCAACTGTAGCATAATTTTATGAAACAATGTATCATATATAATTTCTGTGCATATACGTCAGCCAATTATGTGGTATTAAGTACAATGTAGAGTTTTATTACTATTACGATTCTCATAACACTCAACAGGTACAGTGAAGTACACTTGTAAGCAGCAGGGCTCTAAGACTTAAAACACAAGGAATTCAACGGTGAAGTCAGAGCAAAACGATGAAACGCCCATGTCTTCATTTGGTTCAACTCCTAAGAAAAATTTATGTATGAAATTCCTAAATATCTAAATTGAGAAATGTTCTATGACGCACTATTTTCCATCTAATGTAGAAAAGTACATAAACACAAAACTATCTGTTGCTTTAGCAGAGAGTGTACGGATTTTGATTTACCATTATAAACGAGTTTCTCTGTAATTGCGAAATAGTTACAATGTTAAGCTCATATCATTAGACTCATAAATAATATGAGGACTTCCTGAGCTTAACCTTGATCAATTATATATAGTGTTTTTGTTTACAACTAATTTGCTGTACAAATTGCATGTTGTGCAATACAAATAAACATTTTAACACTTATATACACTCTTTATTCAAATTGATAGAAATTGCTAGTTTGAAAATCATTTTCCTTGTTTAACGTCTTAAGTGAGAACATTGTGTTTAGTCTAATAGCTTACATTGAACGAGAAGAACTCAAAGTGTTCTTTAGTGTTTTGGGGTATTAAGTGACAAAAGATGGAGGAAGCTATTGCATATTTTAAACAAGAACTTGTGAGTATCAAGAAAGCAATGAGTCAAACGTTCCCATTGCTTCTTCAAGATGTTGGAACTCAGAGGGGGATTTTTGTTGAATTTGGTGAAGGAGTCACTCAACATATTGTCAACTTAATTGAATATTGTTCTCATGATCATCGTGCTAAGTATGTATAAAAAGTATTATTCACTTTGGCATTTCAATACTAAATTTTTTTTACTTTTCAGAGCTGCTATAATGCCTTTGCTTCCATACCAGCACTTTTCATTAGTAGTGGACGATACGAAAACAACTGAGATGTATGTATACGCATGGGTCTATGTCATGGTGTGTCAGTTTATAGTCTGTTCAGAAAATCTTCCAGACTTGACTCATTTATTGATTATTTTTTATTTTAGCTAACTGCAAGTGGAAGAATTCTTGATGATTACTATGATGGCTCGAAAATCAGTGGCGGTGAGCCAGCATGGTGGACTCTACCAACGTGTCAATCAGTTCAGGGTGACGCAGAGCTACTTCAAGTGGTGGCCTTCCACTTTTTTGAAACTCATTTTAAGCACCATCCTGGCTATCATTTAGCAAGGAAGTACTTGACCTCAGCAATGCTCTACTTTCATGGTGGTCAACGAGCCGAGCTCAAATGGCAAAGAAAGTCAATTGGTCGTCTCACTCCAGAGCACTATTTGCGAACTGAAAAGCTAAGAGATGAGAATATAACTAATAGCCTTACACGAGCTACTATGGCTATACTTGACGTAACCGACCAAAAAACTGTAGAGCAAGTCACCAATAATATGATCAAGATTGTCAACTTGGTCCAACTGCGTAATGACTATGATGCTATATTTGAGCAAGGAGACGGATGTATATATGATGCTACACTCGGTGGTGATTCTGAAGATATTGGTAGAGGCGTTTGCTCTTGGATCATTATGAGAGCTTTGCAATTAGCCTCAGCAGATCAACAAAAGATTCTTGAGGTATATTTTGAATGTTACTTAAATATCATGAATATGATAAATTATCCATTTTAGGAAAACTATGGAAAGGGAAAAGAGAAACTGGAATGTAAGGAGAAAGTCTTGAGAGTTTTTGACGAGTTGGGCATGAAAAAATTGTGTCAAGAGCATCTTGTAGCAACTGGGAAAAAAGTTATTGCAGAATTACACGATTGTTTAAAAATGTTGAGTCCAGTGTTAGAAGGTACTTTTTCATTTTCAAATCGTAAGTCAATTGTCATTGACTAATTGCAAACTGTTGGGCAAACTTGAAATATAACATCAGAGTAACTATAAATGTATTCCCATGACTTAAATTTTACTAATACATGTTTATTTAGTATTGTGGTATTTTATCTGAAAATAAAATCTGTATATGTATTTGTAGCTATAAATATATAATTCTTTTCTCACCAGGTTTGCTATAATTTGTTTATTCATATGGTCATTAACGCTTTAACAAGAAATAAACATACAATTTAAGAAGACTAATATTAATATGTATTGTATTTCTGTTAAAACATTTTACTTATTGTCAAAGAATTATACTTGTGGAATTTAATACGATCTTGGCTTAACAAGAAGTCTGTGCTCCGGCGGAACCAGTTCGACTACTTCAATAAATCTGCATGACTTGGACCAACTAATGCTAAACTCAAATTGCTGGCATAGATTTGTGACAATAAAAAATAGTTCATCTTTACTCCAAGA
>VCNE01005607.1:0-19076 GCA_009869805.1 Oncopodura yosiiana
ATCGGACTTTCCTTCCTTAGTATCTTTTCTTTTGACATTCTTTCCGTTTTTTTACATGTCTCAAGGTAGAGTAGTCGTCGTGACACACAAGGCTATATAAGAAGAGAAAGCGATGTTTTCACCATTTCCATATTAAATATATGTATTTTGCTAGCTCAGTCAAAGTTGAGACAATTTCTCATCTAAAATGCGTAGAAGGTAATGGAATTTTTGTGGCTTATACCTTTGTGGTTTGGGCAAATTAAAGTTTTTTTACGTAACACAACATTGAGATACAAGTAGAGACGTAAGAATTGAAATTTTATGGATAGTGTTATATGCCCAGCTACACAATTTTATAGAGGTATAAAAGTCAAAATTGGTTGTAAAACAAGAGAGTATATATAAGGTGAGTAGATATATACATACATTGTGTTAATTACTTCTGTACAAATATAATGGTTATTGTGTAAGAGAAATTGTACTTTCTTCTCGTTCTACTTTTACTTGAATGCTTCTCAAAATAATTTACACGTAATCTGACCTTCACAACTTTTGTTGAACAAAAGCTCAGAATCAGAGAAGAAGAAGTAGTTACTTCTACAAGATTCATTTCCTTACTCTCCTTTGACTTTATACTAGTAGAGAAAAGAAGAAATGGAGTAGGAGAATGTAAACTTTCTTTTTTCTTGTGGGTAGTACTTATATATCTTTGATATACACTATCAAAACTCAATAGAAAAGAGTCTCATGGTATGTCTTTGCTTTTTTTTTACTAGAGCTTCGTACACTATCAATACTTTTTTCTCTTTTTCTTATTCCCAAAGAGCCTATTTATAAATAAAACTTGTTGACCTATTATGCCTTTTCTGTCTTCATTCCATGTTATATAGTACTGTCTTTCATTATTCACAAAAAGAGATAAAGTAGTATACTCGAGAAACACACACAGTCCTAGTGTATTATTTGTACAGAGAGAATCTCTCCAGAATATACACAGTACAGTACTTCTTTTTAGCTTTTTTGAGAGTCTACTATGAAAATGTGAGCTTGTTACTAAAAAACAAACTTCCTTTTTATATAAGACAAAAAAGGCTACAAAAGTCTCTACTGTGTGATATATTATAAATGTACCAAATCATGTGTGCAACTTTACTTTCATGTGTGCCTAAACGACGGACTTGGACAAAAACGGATTGTTATTTGTTGTTAGTGAAAGAGCTACTTTATATAAACCTTACTACACAGTATAGTTAGAATAGTTGCAAAAGGTAATTTCTATTCATTCATTCTGATGCTCTATTCAGTCAATTGTATATTTTGTATGCTAGATAAACACTATAAAATTCATCTACCTTATATCTCTCCAAACTGTGTAGAAAATTTAAATTTCCAATAAAATTCATGCCTCGTTGGTTGACTATATGTTATGGAATGGAGTGAAATTGCTAGAATAATATAACAGCTACTAACTAAATTAGAGTGCCACTCGTATGTTATATGTTTTCAACCTGAATCCACAAGGAAAAAGAAGAAACCATAAGCTAACTAGCACAAATTCATTACAACTGTGATTTATGATTAATTACATCTATATGAAATAACATGATACTATAGTTGTAGAGCAAGAGAGAGATGAAATAAATGTAAATTACAATGTTTGTTATATATATTTATTTCAAAGATAAAACTAAAATCTTTATTTCCTGGAGCGACACACAACACAACATTGAACATTTTACTCTTAATATACTTTATAGACCACATAAAATTTATTTATAAATAGTATACATTCATCATAATTAGTAATAGTAAACTAAATTTTAAGTAGCTTCGTTGTTTGGATATAATATGTACTCACAAAAAAGTTGTATTATATATAACCTAATAAAAATGGCATTTGTTTTTTTTTACATTTATGTTTTACGTACGTATAACTTGTGATGTGTACAACAATAATATTTTGTTGTTTCGTTTTAATAGTCAAAAAAAAATAAAATGAACAAGACAAAAGTCATTTCAATATAATTAATATCGACACATATGTAATATGATATGACGATATTATTGTAATTGATCCCTTGTTCAATACATTAGAGCTGACAACTTCTTCCTCCTTTTACAAGGTGGAAATTTTTTTTTATGTTCAATGTTTGATTGATGACTTTTGTCTGTTTCCTAATACGGTAGTTTAGTTTATAATAAGCATGTAATTCAACGAAAGAGACAAAGGGTACTGTATATAATAAATATTTACTTGTAACACTTTTTGTAAGTCACAGTTGTAAGCTAAATATGGACACAACACACTTATATATATATATATATATATATATATATATAGTTTACATTCACTTATTCTATAATTTATTCTAGATATTTAAAAGACATCATGTGCTGGTAATTTTGTTAAGTGTCATAAAAGTACGAGTCATCATTTTATTATAGTCACACACAGTCATTAATGTTTTTTTTCTTAAAGAGGCATTCATTTTTAAGTAATGTCTTATGTATTTTAATTTCCATATCATAGCCATATAAAGAAGAAAAGTATTGTGTAGTAAAAGTCATAATAAGGTACATTTATTGAAGACATGTAAGATATGTCATTTTTTATTGTGTGACATTTATAAGACTTTTTTTAAAGAACGGAATGGAAATAATTTCTTAAAAAATGGTCAGTGTCTTATGATATTAAAATGCTGTTTAAAAATATTTTTCTTTAAAATAGACTAAAATGTAGCAGTGATATTAAATGCAAATAGAACTAAATAAGCATTTAATTGTAATAAAATTCTATCATGTATTTGAAGCATTTAGTAATAATATTATTTGATGTTGTTGAAATCTCCTAAAGCTTATGCAGTCCTAAAATATGTGTATAATTAAATACTGTTTATTTCCTCTTTTGTAAAATATTTGAAAATTAAAACCTTCGCTAGTATCCTAAATATGTTTAGCTATAGAAATTTTTATTATTACTAACTTGGTCACATTGTAGAAGTTGAAGTCAGTCTCTATATATATTATTAATTATATACAAGTATACAATTTAAGAGTTTATCGATTATATTTATCCTGTTTTCCTATTTCTTTGATATTTTGGCGATCATAAGAGTTTTTCACAACTGTTTATTGTGATGTTTTTTAAGTATTTCATAAAATCTCAAGTTTCTTTTTTTTATACATTTCTCATAGCAAAATACATTTTCTCAAAAACTAAATAAAATTCATACATTACGTCATATATTCACAAACATGATATATATATATATATACTACTTTAACTTATAATTTTAAATATATTACGTCTTTCTTTTTCAATCACAAAATCACAAGTACATACAAATTAAATATATAATAATTTAATAAATACTATATATAATAATATGTGGAATTATATGTTTTCTATTATGATAAAAATTCGTTGTTTCTGTTGAAGTTTTTCACTCTTATTGAATTCTTTTGATAATACGTACACGCTTCTTTGGCGTAAATACATACATAGTATATATATATTATTGAATCACTTTATATGGAATGCCTAAATTAATTTTTCAAGTTTTTGTAGAGCAAAGTCATAAAATCATTGTAGTAAAAGATTCTAATCACCACCATAAAATCATATACTAAAAAACTTTTGCTCACACAACTCAGGCAACTTTTTATATATATAGTTTAGAAGAGGAGAAATACTTTTTGTGTGGATTAATTGAAATTACTTTATTATAATATATATACGCAATGTAATATATATATTATTACAACTACACGATATGTCCTTGACTCAACTCACTATTAAGAACAAGTTTTAATTGTCGTTTCAAACTTTCTAATTCAGTTTCAAGATTTGAAACCCTGTCTTTTAATTTCGCATGTTCTTCATATGACACATAACCTTTTGTTATTGCTGACAAGTCACTTACTCCTCCAGTTTTATTACTAGTGGTTGTTGTAGGACTTGAAACATTATTAGCCTCATGTCCAACTCCAGTATTATTATTATTGTTGGAATTGACATGATTGTTATTACTTACCAACGATGACGAATTGTTAGTAGTAGGTGCAACTGCTGGTAGCTTCTTTGGAAACTTTTGTAAAAATTCTGGAATAGTTGGAGAACTATTGGAAGCATTACTGTTGTTACTATTAAATGGAGAAGTTACTAAAGGTTTTGATTTTTCAGGAATTGGAAATGATGTTGGTTTAGCAGGAAGTGGAGGAGCTTTTGTAGTGACAGCTCCAGTTGGTAACGGTGCTGGCTCTTTTTCTTTGGTCAAAGTTGACAAGGGTGAAGATAATTTTGCTGGAGATTGAGGAGCAGGAACTGGAGAAAGAGTTGTGTTGTTGTCAGCAGATTTGTTAAGAGAACTATTAGCTGAATTGAATGGAGTAGCTACTCCTCTTTTCTTATCTTGGGTTATTTTCAATTCTGTCATCCATGGTGGCTGTTGCTTATTTACTGTAGATTTTGTTGGCAGCTTACTTCCGCTTGTGTTCATTGGTGCTGGTGACATTTCCTTTTCAACAACTTTTGGACTATTGCTACTGTTGTTGAATGATGTAGATGAACTGTCCAACTGAGAAGTTGTAGAGGAAATTACACTGTTACTACTGTTATTCATCATGTTACTAGTATTTTGTAGTGAACTATTATTAAATGGTGAGCTACTTAAAGTTGGAGATAATTCTAATCCACTACTATGATGATCACCATTCATTACATTACCATCTTGTTCTCTTGGAATAAGAGTTGATGGTGGTCTTCTTTTAGGAGGTTTAACACGATTAGCAGTAATATGGCATAATTTCTCTTCATGTCTTTCAACATTATTAAAATCTCCAACTTCTCCAACAGTAGGAGCAACACTATCCTCATTGTTTTGTTCGGAAGCGGAATCCTTTTGTCTAAGCATTGCTACAGGATTTTGTTTTTTAGCTTCTTCTACTTTTTTATTAAATGAATTTGATCCTGTTAATCCACTTGAAGGCTTTGGTGATGATGGCTCTTCTCTTGAACGTGATTTACTAAACATTGATGGTGATGATTTATTTTCAATTTTCTTACTAGCTGATGCACCGTCAACAACAGATTCACTGGCAGTATTATTATTATTACTATAACCAAAACTGTCTTTCTTCACAACTGAAATGAAAAAGTAAAAGTTGGCATTTAAGAATTTATATCTGTCTACATATTTTTTACTACAAATGAATGACGTATATTGATTGTGTACCTTTATTATTACTACCACTTGGAACTTGTCCTTGAGCCGACGACTTTTTCTGTAATGAAGATGCAGGTGAACTTGAAGCAGAAGATGATAATTCCGATGCTGATATTATTTTTACAAAATTATCTGGGAATAAACCAATTTTTCCAGATTTTTCACCTTTCCACCATCCTAGAGAATACAAGAAATCTCATGAATTAATTGAGCTTACACGACTTCAATATGTAAGTGTAAAATATGTTGTTCTCATTTACCTTCGTCTTCACATTGTTTTGAAACGATAGTGACAATGTCTCCTTCATTTAGTGTCAATTCATCCTCATTTTGAGCTTGATATGGATAGTAACATTTAGCAAATTCACGCACTGTACAAATATAAGAAAAGGCTATTAATAATTTTCAATGGCAAAGTGTAATAAAAGCATATAAAACATTCTTACTTAGAATAAAAATTAATATATATATTGGATTCAAGCCAAAAAAACTCAACATTAAAATTAAATTCAACGTGCAATAATATTATACCTGGTTTTGGTGGCAATTCTGGAGCTGGTTCATCGTCTACAAGAATTTGTTCTTTTGGTGAAACTATTGGAACCACATCTGGTATGCCTTTTTATAAAAGAAATCATGCAAACTTAAATGTAGTACATAAATCATGCAAAACTCAACAAAACAACAATGGCAAATAATAAAGCCTCAAAAACCCCTCAACAACCAATGACAAGACAAAAAAATTTACAAATATCATTGCAATATTACAATAGAAAAATACCTTTGGCTTGATTTACATGGCTCAATTTTTCATTCAATTCTTTCCTCAAATCATTATTTTGTTGTTGTGGAGGAGGAGGTCTAGTAGGTTCAGGAGCTGCTGGAGTCCCATTTGACATTGCTTTTGGTGTAGTTGTTTCTAAAACATCTTCGACAAAATTTGATGGGAAGATTCCCTCACGATTCTTTAATTTTCCTCGATACCAACCTTCTTCTACAAATCTATAAATAACAAATAAAAAAATTGAGTTTAAGTTGGAATATACTCGTAAAAATGTTTCAAACTCTGATTTCTTACCCTAGATAATCAATTATGTCACCAACTTCCAATTTTAGTTCATCATCTTGTTCTGGTGCATATGAATACAATACTTTCATTTGTCTGTCAATCAATAGACAATTTTTATTAATTTTTGACGCAACATTACTTATATAATAATATCTTTCATTCATACCTTGAATTACTAGCTGCAGTTTTTCGTAAATTAACTTCACCATTATTGATACTCTTATTAAGTACATCACCAGAAGCTCCAAGATTTGTTGTTGCACTACTGCCACTGTTGTTTGTTTGTTGATTAATAACTTTCACGAAATTATCTGGGAAGAGCCCTATGTAGTTTATTAAAAAAACAATTTTACATCAAGTTCAGTTACGACATTCTACTATATAAATGTATCGAAGTAATTACCAGTTTTCCCAGAACTTTTTAATTTCCCTTGCCACCATCCGTCTAATTTTTCTACGACATCAGTTATTACTTCTCCCTTCTTGAGCGTCAATTCATCATCTTCTTGAGCAGCGTAATCAAATTCAACTAGACACTCTAAATAATATAAATACAACAATTAGTACTAATATGAAAATATGATATATTTAATGAATAGAAAAGGTTTTTTTTACCCATAGTGAAGATACTGATGACCCGTGATTAATTAATTGATCAATTTTAAAGGAGCGGCAGTCGTAAGTCACAGCCTCGACACTGAAAAATTCCTTTCTCTCTCTCTGTGTAATATATTGAAATGAAATGTATTAAAAATTGGATATCATTATAAACACTTTACTACAACACTCGTCTCTGTATAAATAACATGCACATTCTGAACTCGGCACTTTTATCTCCAGAATAGACACTAACTAAATATATTCTGACTATAATATAGAGTTTAACTTACTTATCAGTAAACTACATACACTGTTATCATGTCATCCTCTTCCTTCGTTTCGTTTCGTTCGAAACCTTGTGAAAAGTGTTGGATCGCATATATATAAAATGGTGTAATATTAATAATAAGAGCAAATAGATTTATCAAATGATAAAATAACCCAGTCTGAGTCAATTTATGACCAAATATGGCTTGTGTGCAACTTTCAATTAATAAATAAATAATGTATGCTGGTGACTGGTGTTTTCTTTTTGTTTCTTGTGTACACAACTTCAATATTTTTCTAAATGTCAATGTCCTATGTATATTTTAACACTTTTAGAATTCTTCAAATAATTGTACTGAACGTATAAATCACAAAATCAACTCACTTCCTGTTTGGAATTATTTGACTTGACGTATACTTATGATATTGGAATGGAAATATAATAAAATTGACATCAGCTCACTATAATACTTATTTGTATTGCACTATTGGTCATACAATTACTTTCTCATAGCTAAAAAAGCTTTTGTTATTGTTATTGTTAGACGTTTGCACTAAAAAAAGTTCTGCATGGCTGTCAAAGTAGTTTTGTTACAATTACAACTTAATGAATTGATTTAATACATTGTACACAATAAAGTAAACAAGACTAAAGAAAATAGAACTTTTCAAGTGTGTGTGTGATGAAGTTTGAGGCTAGTAGGGTATCGGATAAAAGTCATATTCTCTCTATTATATTGCTACTGCTACACTTTATAACAACTTTATATATTCTTCATGGTGGCATACATATTTGCTATATCTCTTTTCTTTTCAGGATGATGATGATGATGGCATAGAATACAATTTCTAACACACCCTATACTACGATATATAATGTTTAGAAGACGAACTATACATGTAAAAAACACTAAAGAAAAAGAAGAATAAACTACAACAACATTAAATTGGGGCACGTTGAGATGAGATGAATCTCAAAGATTTACATAAAGCGTTGTTCGAGACTTGAGGCTTTTGAACAAAAATTAATATCTTTAAAATGTACAGTAAAGATTAAAGAATTTGCTACCTTTCTTTATCTTTCTTTGTTTATATCTCCTTTAGTTAGAAGTTGAATAATTGAATTCTTTTTGCTGTTTTCTGTCGAGAGAGTGAGTCGTTGTTGACAGTCGAGAGAAGAAAAGAAAGAAACGACACGAAGAAAAATTTTTCTGGAGCAACTTATTCTTTGTTTTTAGAAATTTTAGTTTAGTTGTTAGTCATTGGAAGTTCCAATTTGAAAGTTGTTGCATAGTTGCTACTATTCTTTTATTTCTTTTTTTTATTAAAGAAGACTCATTATTGCTGGTTAAACCTGTGACATAAAGTATTAACACAATTTGTCAACTTTTTTGTCAATTTTGAATTTCCAAAAAAAATGATGGACGAGGAAGTAATTGTTGAAAAATTGAGAGAGTTTCAGTTCTACAATTCTAATTCGGTAAGTATTTTGCTCTTTATTGATTACAAATTATTAGAAACTCTTTTAATTATGAATTAACAATGATCCATTATTATTTTAATTTGCATTTAGAAGAAAAAGCAAGTTAAACAACTTTCAGAAGCAAAATTAAGAAATCTAATTTCTTGGGATGAACCAGTGGTAGTTGATGATGATGAAAGTAATAATAATGGAAAACAGGAGGAGATATTTGATAGTTGGCAACAAGATTTTTTAGACAATTTGGATCCTAAGGAGTATATTTCAATGATACAGGTATTGGTATTACAATTTTATTTTTCTCTAAATTAGTAACCTTATTTTGTCTACACACAGAAATCACTTGACATGGGACTTGATAGGGAGTATGACTTGTTGAAAAAGAAACTAGAGTATTTTGGGAATGATGATGGTGGTCTTCATCTCACTAGAACAACAACAAAACCATTGTCAATACATAATGCTGTTCCAGATCCTAGAAGATACTTTGTTAAATCTGTTGGATGTACAATTGGAGGAAATACATATGGGTGCTGGAACTATAAAAAATTTAGACAAATCAAACGAGATGCTGATGGAATTTTCTGGCCAAATCAGAGGTTAGCTTTTATGAGACGAAACTGTCAATGTTGTCGAGAAATTGATGTTGTTAGATGTGGTCTTTGCTATAGTTGTGACTGTGAAAGTTGTTTCAGTAATTTCCCATATATTAAAACTCCTCGTATAAAGAATCATAGAGTTTACTATAATTGGATTCAATGTCCTACATGTGAGCGTGATGAACAACAATTATAAATAAGTACTTAATAATACTAGTAGAAAACAACTTCCAGTAAAAAGATAAGGGAGTTTCATTAAATGGACTAAATAAAGAAAAAGATTGAAACAATGAACTTTTTTAAATATAGATTTATGTGAAAATTACAATAATATAATATTACAGTTTCAATAAATAGTTATATGAATTTACTTTTATGCGTATGATAAACGCATTATACAACTATATTAATTTGAACATTACAACGTGTTTTCTTTATTTTTCATTATGCAACATGAATTATTAGAACATAACCTGCTACATATCGCCACATATGTATAATAATAGGAAACATTTATTATTGAACATTATTTTTTATTGAAATACTTGGCATATTATAGTTAGGTTAATAACTGGAACATTTATAAATTTACTTTTATCAAGAACTCTATGAAAATATTCTTTTTGACATCCTGAAGTAGTTGCTTGTTCATATGCATTAATTTGGATGATTTTACATTTTTCATGACAAGAAATACTTTATACTTTTATACATGTTGCAGTTGTTATTAAATGTTAAGGCTGACATGACAAGAACCTTTAGATTCCATTGTTTATATTATTATTACAAGTTCAATGAAGTAACCTTGATTTCTTCAAAATATTTACTTTTTTGTTTACTACATGAAGGCTAAAGTCTAAATATATTATTATTGATTTTATGGCTTTCACATTAAAAAGTTGCAAAATGCATTTATATTATATTTTAGTAATAGTACCATTTGAATTTACTATATAAATTATTTATATATATATTTATATCCTAAGTTAACATTTTTTTGTACAATAAGTAGTGTACATTACATATTAAATATTTCGTTGTTGAGCAAATTGGTTCAGCAGAATTAAAATCTTATTATATAATTTAAGTTAATCATGTAAAGTATGGAATGTAAAATCTCAAAAAAGCTGTGTGATTTTTGTACGATGAGTGAACTGAAATTATTATTATTATTGTTTTTGAGTAAAATTAACTAGCATGCACAACTACTACTAGACGTTGGTTTTCCATTAGCAGCTCCATTTAAATTAACTTTTTCTGCGTCAGGTGCTACAGGTTCTACAAAAAAGTATTTATAATATATTAAGGTTTATTGCAAATAAAGATGATCCCATATAAATATAGTCTACCTTGACTCCATCTGTCCATTTCTAATATCTGAAATATAAGAAACAAATATGCATGTAATTTTTTTTGAAAAAGATGTTTCATCAGTGTCTTTCTTACCTTTGACACTAAAAAGTTGGCAGATTCATCAATATTTATATTGTCTTTTGCTGATGTTTCAAACCATGCTGAAAATCCTTGCTGTTGACAAAATTGGTTCATTTTTTCTCTATTACCTGCCATTTCTTCTTTAGGTAAGTCAGACTACAAATTAATAGAATTTAAATCATATTAGAGTTTTAGATGTTACTTTCATAATATATATATATATACCTTATTTGCTAATAAAACGGTCGGAATAGGTTCGCCATTTGGTAAGACAACTTTAGCATCGAGCTACATCAAAACAAAAGTTTACATGTACATATGTCATCAAAACTTTTAACTTAAAAGTCCTTACATCTGATTTCCATCTTGCAACTGCTTCTAATGTTGCTCCTCTCGTCACATCAAATACGACAAATGCTCCTACAGCTTCTTTATAATAGACTCGAGTCATTGAACCAAATCTTTCTTGGCCGGCTATATCCCACAGCTATAATTGAAAACAATATATTAACATTATTTTTAGTGATTCACTCTTAATCTCTCAACTCATACCTGAAGCCGAACTACTGTTTCGGGATCCCAACTGTAATTAAAAATAATTTTAAATTAGTTTCTTTTACACTTTACATTAGACAGAAATTGACATCCTACCGTAAAACTTTTAGAGCAAAGTCTACACCAATTGTAGCTCTGTAATGTTGACTAAAAAATTGATGGACATATCTTTTGATTATGGACGTCTATTATGAAAAAAGTATTTATAATATATTAAGGTTTATTGTAAATTAAAATCACATATAATAAATATAGTGTAACTACCTTGCCTGTACCCAGTTCACCGACCACGAGCACTTTATACAGCCTTTCTCGTTTCCCCTATAATTTAATAAACATATAAAAATTTCCATTACTTAAGCCTACATAACATTAATGTAATAATAAGAAAATCATAAGCGATAGCAAGCAACACCAAAGAAGTAAAAGCAATATATTTTTAGCATCCGGCAATTAAATACAAAAAAGATGACAAAAAAGCTCTTTCTACTATTTTTTTGGGTTATTTTTGTAGCAATCTTAATAATTACAGTTTGAAAATGATTATCATAGTGAAAAGGCATTAGCTGCCTGAAGCTTTCAGTGCAAGAGTCTTCAACTTCATCTGTTACAACAACAGCTTTAGTTTGTACCGAATTGTCTTCAATGAGTCGTGGCTGATTGATTTTCAGATCTTCAATAGTCAACGCTTGAATTGTTGGAATCGAAGTAGATGCAAATATAGTAGGATGAGTTTCAGTTTCAGAAGAAGGAGCTGATTTACTTAGTGTCACTGTCATTTGATCATCAGAAGCAATAGATACAACTGTTGATGTAGGATGATTACATGTTATGCCTCTTGTTGTTGTTGTATGATTATTTTGTGTATGAATTTGTGCTGTTTGTTGAGAAATTGATTTTTGAGTATCTTCTTGTTGATCATCGTCATCATCATCATCAGTTGAATGAACTATGATTTGATTTCCTTTTGGAACTGTAGTATTAGTAGTAGATGAATTGTTTTTATGACCATTATGAAAACTTTGTTCAATTGTGACAGCATTATTATTCATCTTTCCTTTTTCTATTTTGGTATCAGGTTGTGCTTGTGACACTTTGTCATCCAGATGTGTCTTTGAAGAATCTTGTGTCGATTTTTCACTCTCTGTAATATAATTATAATATATTTTTTTGCATAATCACATTTCCAGATGCTTTACTGATAATAATAATATACTTATGCAACACATACCACTACCAACAAATCAAATCATCAAGGTGTTTCTCTATATATCTTTTTCAATGTTGAACAACGATATAATATATAAAATGTAAATGATGAGATGACAATTTTTATAATCTCTTTTCATGAAAGTCACAGATGTGAGATGAATGACAAAGTAGGGCATTTAACTAAATCACAGTCAGAGTGGAATATTCTGCTCACTATAAACTCTTAAATCCTAAACTGAACTGTGGAGTACTTTTTACTAGAATGGAATTATTGACTGGAAATCATTTAATGTACATAAAATAAATACATTATCTCTCATAAAATTTTCTTATCAGTCAGTCAGAAGAAGAACTACATACAATTATATAAACTCAACCCTTGTCCCTTCGTTAGTACATATAATGTACTCATTGTAATTTTTTTGAAGCCTATCAATAATGTCTGTGTACTTTTAAGTAGAGATAAATATATGAGACAGAGCTCACATAGATAATAAAATGATGATGATTTTTCTCTGTGGTTTCGTGTGCATATTATATTAATGTTACTACTCGTGATTAAATTACATAAAGAAAAAGAGAAGGTACAATAATAAAATACCTGCTGTTGTTACAGCTTTTTGAACATTTCCTTGGGTTAATTTTGAGGTAGATTCTGCTGATGAGGACTGCATTCTAGTTTTTATGCGTTTTACAACTGAAACTCTTTTGAAAAATAATTCCACTGGATATTTTGATATTAATTTTGAATAAGAGTCTGATTTAGAAGAGGATGAAGATGTGTTATTAATGCCACTACTACAAATAATTGCGTTTTCACAAGACTCTTTAGTCTTACTGACATTCTTATTATTATTAGTTGTACTTGTGGCATTGTTCTTCTGATGAGAGGAGCAATAATAAGAAGAGGTTATGCCTTGACATTTTTTCTTTTCTTCTTCAAGTTGCTCAAGTTCATTTTCACACGAATTTTTACTCTCGTTGATTAAACTGCTTTTAGTTTTCGAGGTCAATAGGTAGACATCCGATGACAAGCTACTACTACTAGTATTATCATTATTACTAGTTGTGGTTGTAGTATTAGTAGTAGGACTCAAACTGGAGCATTTTACAATACGGCATGATAATGATTTTGCTTTTGACTTTCTTCGTCGTAACAAAATTGTATTGTATGTAGAACCAATTTTTTTCCTAGCTTGGCTAAGAGAATAAAAACCAGATCGTTTCCGAAGAAGTGCTTTACTGAGCAAGTTTTTAACATTTATTATCTTGGAATTTGTTGGCAATGAAGTAGAAGAATTAGATGATGATGTTGAAGAAGTAGAAGCTTCATTAGTTTTTGGATGATGACATGTAATATGTTGACAAATTAATGGAACTGGGGGAGAGTAAGACTTAGTAATAACCTCTTCTTTTTTATTCCTTTGTGATGATGTTGGTGTAAAATATACAGACATTCTTGAAGATGAAGATGCTGGAGAAGGTGTAGATGATGATGATTTGTCCAATGATGTAGAAGCTGTCAACACGTCTGACATTGATAAACAAGATCTTAATTCCCATCTTTCAGTTTTTGGAGTACTTGTACAATTTCTGCTAAATAATATTGACGTATTCCACAAAATAGTTTGATCTAAATTGGGATTAGCTTCATATTCTTCTCTAATAGCTGATAAATTTCTCCAAGATTTGCTTAAAGTTGATGTACTCATTTTATTAAATTTCACTGGAATAAGCAAACTACTACTCTACCAAACAACTCGCAAGACAAACTACAACTAAATTATTTCATTTTCATTCCTATTCTTTAAGTGCCTTCGTCTTACATAATATCAAAAAAGACGTCTACAACAGTCTGCAGGGCTTTGATTTTTTTAATTTCAATAAGTTGCTTGACAAGAGCAAAAAAGAGTAACAGACGGCAAGTTAAGCCAAACCAGAAGATTAAACCGATTTTTTACTCTCTTTTGATATTAAGAAATAAAAAAAGAGGATCGTGCATGTGTGAGTATACCTATACTAAAACAATGTGCGTAAGTATGAAGTAAAGATTGAACGATGCAGATATTGTAAGAAATGATGAACAAGAATGTTGTTTTAGTGAAAATGTAAACATATGGTGTCAACTGGCACGTGCCTTCATTTATTGGTCAATGATAATCAACAATTATTGATTTTCATTGTCACTCACTCTTGCTTCACTAAAATGCATAGTAATGATATGTCAAGATGATTATAGATTTAGATTTCAATGTGTGAAAAGGATTAAGCAAGAACATGCTGGGAATGTGGTTTCGATATTTTTATGACAATAAAGTACATAATGTAACTTATTCCTCCTGATTCTTGATAGATATATTTGTGCAATAAAAGACATTCAAAACTCAAAAAAATCTACAAGAAGACACCTGATGGTTAACTCAACATGAAGTTTTATAAGAATATCATTGAAAATTCATAGTATATCAAAATATCAAGGCAATAGCTTATGATTCCTTCTTCCTATGTTGGGTTTTATTTACAAAAACAGACAGAGACCTTTGCTAAGTTGACGATTTCATATAATTTACTTCCTCTGTACTATACATAATAAGGATCATACTTTTATATAACTTCATCTATCTTTCAGGCGTGGTTAAATAACAAGAAGAATAAGGCCATACTCTGAAGGTAACTGCAACTCAAAAGAGCAAAACAAAACATCATAATTGCACGCATACTTTATTAGGCTTGATTATGAGTCATCACAAACTTTCTACCTTCACTCGGAGACTATCTAAAAGAAGACAATTTATTTATAGTATGACTCACTCAATAGCAAGGTAAGACAAGATTTTAGTCATTCCTAAATCTTTCTGATCATCATCATCCTCATGTGAGTTTATCTTCTATCTGTGTGACTATGTAAATTTTGCCCTCAGTAAAGTAAACATGATAACAACAATGTCCAAGAGTATTGATTTGATATTGAGTGGACATATATGAGTTGCGACAGCTTCGTGTGCAATCATGAACTATTTACAGATTTTGTCACATGATACTATAATTAATTACGACAATCATTACATTCATCAAATAGCTCAAATGACTTGATGTGCAGTAATAAAAACAATGCGTGATATTACTAGATAGTGCAATTTATATAACGCATTGTTTACTCTATACGTTTAAGCTAGAAAAATTTACTATTAAGACTATACTTTCCCATTGCAAAATTATTAATGTTTCAAAACAGCAATGCTAATGAAGTAAGCTAAACCACAAGCAAGCAAATAAAACAGACACTTTTGTAAACAAATTGCTTCCAATAAATCTAATAATAGCAATTTAGCAATGATAGCAGTTTTTATAACTGGAAATTGTTGACATGTATTTGACATTCACAGCTAAGCAATATAAAGCTGAATAAAAATTTGGCAGTTAGTGTCACTTACCGTTGAAGTCATTTTCTACTGTTTTCCAAAATCTTGTAATCACTTTTTTACTGAATAGAATAATGCACTGGATTAACCAAATTGTATTTAAATCTTCTGTTTCTTGATTAAGTTATTGACACTTGTGTGGTTGTACAAAATCGTTTTATGAATGTTATGAAATATTATACAATAATAAAGTAAAAAAACAAGAGACTAGTTTAAGTTCACAAGTTGTTACTTCAATTGCAGCACTAGAACAAATGACAGTGCTATTGCTCTTTCAAGAGCTCATTTGAATGAGTATCTATCATCGTCGAGCTATATAGTCATGTGTATTTGACTTTCATATTCTCATATGGTTCCTCTTTTAGTACTACACAGTGTCTACCTATAAATACACGCTATACAATATGTAAAGTATTGCTATTAAATATGCTTCACTAAAGTTAAACTTGTTAAAGCTAAAGTACATTATTATATACAGTGATTAGTATTTTCATATAGATAGGTAATAAAAAATCCGCAAATTGTATTATAAAAGTTCACTTTTGCCACATATCTGATCTCTCCTGATCTCCTTCTATACGCACTCTTGCTACTTTCTCTGTCTCAAATCAATGATTTTATATGACTCATTCACAAGAATTTTTATGACATAGTTATGTAAATTGTATATACACATATTTTTATTAAATGCACAGTCTGAACTTATAAATAATACTATTTATTCCCTACTATCCCCATCGCCTTCAACAGCAACACTTATAAGTGCCCCATCTTTAACAACTTCCTCTTCATCAAACTTTTCAGCTACTTCTAAATCTACTGGTTCACTAGGTCCTTTATTATCTTGGTTCTCTTGCCCAGCTGCTGAACTAGTAACATCGTGAGCTTTTATTCCAAACCATTTTGATATGTTACCACTAATTGTATTGTTATGTACTTCTTCAGATTGTATATGGACACCTTCTGCAGCTTCTACTACAGATGCTGCTGCTCCATTTTCACTTCCTCCTCCTTCTACTTCAGTATCCATTGGATGAACTTGATGATTTGTATTTGATGGTGAACAACCACATGGACAAATTATTGTAATCATAAATGACATTGCTGCAAGTGCTGACATTAGAAGTAGTGTCTGTCAATAGAAAAGGAAAAAAGAATCATAGTGATACTCAAAAGAGTTTTCTTCAAAAGTATTGTATTTCCAAAGCTTACACAAAATGCATGAAAACTTGCATTATTTGCTGCAATAGCCCAAGGATTTATGAAATTTGTCATACTCATCATAATATAGAAAGAAGCAATTACTAAGAAAAAATAAAATGAGGTCCAAGAGTATGTGGTGCTTCTTTCTTCATCATCATAAACTTTGTTTTCATTATTTTTTTCAATTTGTTCTGGAGAAGGAGTATTAGCTATAGCTGGGACTTTTGGTTTTTTAATACATGTTAAACAACTATATAAAAGTTTATCAAATACTATAGACATTGGTGCTGTTGTTGTTCTTGGTCCATGCCAAAAACAGTGATATAATACACAAAATAATGCTAAAAGAACTTGAATGGCTGCCTCATGTGTAAACATGACATCACTTCCCATTGCCCAAAAATCAGGAGATCGACATCTTTTTGGACGACAGTTCTTTTCTGAAATTATCAAAGTAATTATAATATGAATTTACATCTATAGTCAAATAAATTTTTTGATATACCTTCATTATGATTCATTGCACACCATGTTAAAAATAATGTATGAAGAATTACAATGGAAACTTGAAGAAATCCAGTATTCTCATAGGTTACACGAGAGGCCAACATAAGAAAAATTAATGTCAAACTAACAAAGACAGCATAAGCTATTGCAATCATGTTCATAGTACAAGGTATTTTGCCTACTCCAATCTGAATTTCAAGAAATCACTAATTTAGTATTACAAATCAAAATATACAATTATTCTTACCAAACCATCTGCATATGTGTAGTCTGCAATAAATATTAAAATCATTGAAAGATCCACGATACCAATAAATGAAGTTATAGTCCAATAAATACAATCAGTCCAATCATTTTCATTTTTTCTTAAAGCAATCACTAGTATTTCAACAAAATCCAATATAAAAGTTAATTGTGGAAATGCAAAAAGTAGCCCACAGACTAATCCAATTTGTGACACACTGAACTCAAAAATACGGTCATCATCAACTCTTATTGCAAGAAAGCACATCATCAACATTATAAAAACAAATAGGTATTTATAAAGCCAAAATCCATGATGAACTTTTGCTCTATTTACATGATGCTCGGTATTGGTCACACCGATCATTGCAAGAGCCATCAAGAAGAAGAAGATATTTAAAGCAAGGAAGCATCTATAGACCATAAAATATCCCCCTACAAAAGATAACATTTAATATATTATAGATGTAGTAATAATTTTTATTGTATTTACCATGACCGCTGCAATCCTTAAAAGTGCTGTTTGCAGGCCCTGAACCATTATTATTGACTCCTTGACATGGAAAAAACTTTGAAACAAAACAAAAATTATAAACCGAAAAAAATAATTATATTTTAACTTACAGATTTGGCTTCGTATATTGTCGTAATATTTTGAGGGTAAGGCAATATAAAAATACAACTTAGGAGAGTAATCAGTAACAGCATAATAAAATACATAAACTTTGTAGATAGTGATGCTATTTTGAATGGTGCTCGACATGTCGGCTTACAACAACGACAACAACATGAAAGAAATGACACAGGATGTGGGCCAACTATGCTCTACAACAATGAGAATAGTTATGATGATTGTCAGTATCTTTAATTGATAATTTATACTTACACCATGAATTCGATCGTTTCCAAACCATCTCATAAATGAGTTGCAACATTTTTTACAACAAGTGCAATTGCACTTTTTCTTTTTCTCTTCAGCAGCAGCAGAAGTAACTCTAAAAATATTCAAAAATGACTATTGTATTATAAAATAAAATGCATTTAATTAACATAGAACTAACAGTCTAGAAACCCTGTCCATATCCCTACAAAAAAGTACTTACGTGGCCATTGTTATTAGATTCTTTTTGAGACTGTAATCTTGTAAGTTTCGAAAAGTATGAATGCAATACTAGCCACAGTAACACCCTGGGAACTATGAGGCTAAAGATAATGGTCAAGTGTCCAATGAAATTGGACCAATTGGACTACTAAATCTGTCTCATTTTCATTTTCATG
>VCNE01005617.1:0-30031 GCA_009869805.1 Oncopodura yosiiana
CTGGTTAGCATGTTTGAACACTTGATAGTGACTTATTATGGCACAGACAGAAGAATTAAATTAAATTAACTAACTCTACACTTTTTTTGCGTTGACGTCTATAAAACTTTGCTGTTTACATGTGATTTACGTAATCAACAAAACTTTATAAAGCTCACAATATATCACAAGAGTCTCAATGTTACAAAATCAATTCTCACGAGACTGGGAATAAACTCAAAGCATGTAGAGATTTTTCACCATTCACCTTGAATTTTTGTTATGATTAATAAAATTTTGTAATTTATACAAGTCCAATTAAAAACTAGATAACTTGTTGAGGCTTTTTGTAAAACGCAATTATTATTGTAGTTAATATACCCGCACCAGTTAAAACTCTCCTTCCTCAATGAAGTAATGTAAATGACTGAAGCTCAACTCAGTTTGAGACTGTCGATTATGTTCGTTCAGCTTGGATGAATTGAATAGCAATCCTATATAAGGACTAGAGAGGATTTTTCTCTACATGCCACAGCATACAACAAAATATTGTCCAGATATATATAAGTACGTACTAACTAAGGATATGATGCTAACACAACCAGCAATAATATCAAATCAACTTTTCTATGTACCAAGTTTTTACCTAGTGTTGTTTACTGTTTCACTCTCGTCGTCACTACTTACAAACTATAATAAGCAGCTGCTATTTTCAATGCTTTTTTTGCCCAAAGGCTTCTTCTTCTATACCAAAACCATCAACAGAAATACATTGTAGGATGATATAGTGGTGGTGGTGAATCTAATGTGCTTCTAATATATGAAATGAACTCTAGCTGTAAGATATTCGTTGGTCTTGGGTTTCCCTTTAAACTTAAATACACGTGTATTTTTTTGTCCACAACTTCCCGTCTCTATACAGATCATCTGCTTCTCAAAACAACCTCAGCTGGTTTTCTTGGATAGCAACAAAAACAAAGTACTACATACTCATAACTGGATTGTTGATATTCTAGTCAACAAAATATTATGCTCTGTGTGTTTTAAGTATTTTTAATACATAAGTATATATACTGATGATGACGACGATTTCATAATAATAAATAAATAGCAACAGAGATTCTTCGTCATCAGATATTTACAATTTCTTTATAATGTGTGACGAAATCTTCTAGAAGATTCTTTTCCAGTTCTCTGGAAAGAACACTCAAAGGTTATAAAGATTGTTACGCAACATGCTACACGTTTAAGTAGTAATGCCAAATGCAAATGAGTGGAATCTGATTCTATTGCGTCAAAGTCGTAATAGTCATGCATCTACAATTTAGAAGAAAATGAGACAGGGAAAAAGTCTTGGCAGAATCTTGACTTTGATTCCTTAGTTTCCAATCACAAACTAAGCTATAAAATAAAAGTTGACTGGCTAACCTTGAGGATTCTACTCTCTCTGTGTCTCACAAATCTCACTTTTGACGATGATGCTGTGCTAATGACTCTTAATGCTTCTGGAAAAAGATATTAGTAGTAGCAGAGTAGTCAAGAAATTACTCAAGTAGAGCATCATTTTTAAACAACGCATTAAGCTTATGTATGATTAGCATTATTATTAGTCATTAACCCTATGCTGGACAAAGATTAAACGTTCAATAATAATATGTGTGACATGACAGAGTATGCGATGCGTCACTTTTACTACTGGAGGAGTTCAAAGTTGAAATAAATGATAACATACTCACACCATAGAGTCATCATTTGTCATATAAACAACAAGCCCACTAGAGTAAACAACAAAGTTGAAGAAAATGTCATCACGTTATGAGATAATTTTTTTGTGTGTTTAAACACGCCAAGTTGCCATCAATAAGATATATGACATCATTTTTACTAAAGTGATTAGTAATGCAATTACACACGTGTCAAAGTAGTATAGTTGCAATTTAAAGGAATAATAATTTTCTTTTTAGTTGACCCAATGAACCTGAACTATTGACAGCTTTATAAAAAAATCATAATGCAGTTTTACAAAAAAAAGCTATTGCGAAAAGTGCTCTTGTCCTCTTTAAAAGCATTTCTTATACTCAAATATGATCTGAATGAAAACGCAAAAGTCAATTTGACTTTTTGTCCACAAAGTGTCAATGCCAATGGCAAAGTGTGAAAAATATAATTGTCTTTAATGCCCTCAATCTCAAAGTCAACATTATTATTATTAACACTCTTTGGTAGCATAAATGATTATTCATATTTTAAACCAAAAAAGAGTCTTGATGTGCATAATGCATAAAAATATTATTATGCAACTTTTTATACAATGTCTATGTCAAACTCATTTTCATGCTTCCTTTACTAAAGCCACTAAATGATTTAATTATAGAATTCCAAAAATTTTTATACTAATTCATACCTCCTTTCTGTAAAACAGCGTCCAAGACTGGAATTTCTTCAATTCCAACAGTTTCAGTCATAAGTGCTCGAAGCTTGACGAGGAAAAATGACATTTTGAGATTCTCAGCAAGTAACAACAGAACAACAACAAATGTAGGAAAACAAAATAACAATTGGGCTAGAAAGTAGAGCTGATGTCATAAAATCACAAATGTTTTCAGTCGGGAGGGTCTTCGTAACTTCACATATGAAAGGGTCAACATTAAATAGTATTAGGGACAACAGTTCAAAAGAAGGCTTCTTCTAAATTTAAAACTGAAAAGTTTAGAAGAGCTTTTAAACATGGAGTCACTACAATTTCAATGTAAGAATGTTAATATTGACGAGGAACAATTTTTTGATCTTTATAGAGAAAAAGGCATCCAGCTTCAAATGTTACTACACATTGGCTGGAGCCTTATTTGTGTTCCACTCTATGCCTTTATAGCCTTCTCCAACTCGGAAGCACTATTATAAATATTTATAAATTATTTATTGACTTTAGAAGACCAAATAGTCTACTATATTGTTATGGGATATTGTTGTATATATATCTTTCTCAGAATCTGGAGTGAGAGTGAGTGTTCGGTTCGCAAGTCAAATCAAAACTAAAACTAAAAGGGGTTCTCTTCTGAACTTTACTTTGCTAAATTAAAGACAAACTACAGTTGCAAAGAAAAAAGGCGTATAAAGACTCAAAGCCGGTTTTCATCGTAAATTCCCTTATGAAATTGTACATTTGAGAGTATTTGAGAGAATCAACCCTGTGCTGATGCCACGACATAATAATTTGAGAACTAGGTACATATATCCAGCATCCACCATAATAATTATTTTTGAGCAAAACTTTTATAACGTTAAAGTATATATATATTCCTCTCATTCCACAATTCCACCCTGTGACTACTATATATAAAGAAAAACTTTGTGATAAGTGACGTACAACAATATAATAACGTCTTAAAGCTTAACGCATCCCTTACAACAAAATTCAATTTATTGGGGTACTACACGAAGGAAAACACACAAGTTCCTTTATTTATATAATGCTAGAGTAGAATATAATAATATACCGTTTACAGTGCAAAAATGTGTACAACAACAAGACATCTTGTTCTCTTATAAGTGCCAATATGATATAATATAAGCTTTATAATAAAGATTGTTGCTGTTGCTGTGCTATACCTTTCACGAACTCGTTTGCAAGTTATAGTTATAAAGGCCAAGGATAAATCAACGTACGAAAGGGAAAGTGTTACTCTTATGTATTATGTAGAGATCTTATGAGATGTACATACTTTATAAGATGAAAAATAAAAGGGGTCGAATTTTTTGGATTGTTGGACTCTAGACTAGATCCTATATACAACAATGTTTAAGAGTGCTAATGGCTAATGGACAAGGCTCATGGCACACACAAAGGACACCAAAAAAGATAATATGAGTGATCTTATTCGTAGGACAAGACAACCAAGAGTCACACATAGGCTATAGAATAAATATAAGATATAAAATGTGATATAAAAGAGGTTATAAGACGTAGAGACTCTGGCCGTACCTTGTCTCAAAAGCAAAAGATTTTTAGTAGCCAACAAACATCTTATGTTAATAATCTTTCTTAAATACCATATTACAACACCAATCCATTGAGTGATGAATGATGTCGTCCTATGCTTAGAATTGTTATTGTTATATGTACAGGACAAGAAGTTAATAAGAGTAGCACTCATCAGATATATATATATAAGATGCTCATAACCAATATGCAAATTTTGGCAAGAGCGAATCATCAAGAAAAAAAAGTCAAATTTGTGTCATTAGTCTAAAATGATAGGTCACTAGCTCAAGTCAATCAATTTTCATATAGGATAGGGAAAATGCATAATAAAGTTTTAAGATTTTGCGTGTGTAAGAAGTGACGATGTGTCATTCATTTCTTCTCAAAGTAGTCTGATACTGAGAACTGCATGTATGTTAATTATCCTCTAAGCTCTTTTAAAGAGAATTCTCAACACGAAAGTTTTATTCGTGTAGTAAAGAAGTACATATGGTAGCAACTTTTGTAAAGTTTTGACCCTGGAAATTGAATATGTGAGATGTGACTATATGTTCTTTTAGGAGGAAACTAGGTCAATGACAAATAAGGCTCTCAATGTTCCTTATATCAGTATCCCTGTGTCATCTCATAAGCTCACGACAACAACAAGCGAATTATATATGTCTACTATTGTCTTGGTCTGATTCTAGAAAATTCTATACAAGTTTTGATTCAAGGTGTGTACTAAAAACAAAGAATAAAAAAGAAGTCTTATATCATCATCATGAAAGATGAAGAATCTATGAAGAGAATAAATAGGTCAGGATTCTTTTGACGTCATATAATCTCATTTTCATCATGTTTTAAGTGCAGGATGAAATAGTTTTAAGATATCTTCCGTGCATGAAGTTTTCCAGAAAGGAAACATTGCAAAAAAGCAACCTTTGCTCATCAAAAATTCCTCTTATTATATGAATAATACACTTTTTTCTGGAAGTAGAGCAATTATATATGACTCTTCACTGTTGAAGAGTTTCAGAGGAACATGTTATTGTGTCTGTAGCCAAAAACAAAAAAAATACTTGAGCAAAAAAAACTTGTGGTGTTTTCCAGAGTTGAAATCTTATCAACACTCATATCTTCTCTTGTAATCGCTCAGTTAGCAAAACACTTGTATATATTATTATTATTACGTAGTAAAGTACCTAAAAGAGAGCTTTGAAGCTCTTGATGAAATTACCTTCAATGTGCTTCACATAAGATAATATGTAAATGTGAATACCCATATAATGATAATTTATGTGAAATATTGGTCTTTTAGTATCTAGATCTAATCTAAAAACATGTGCACCTAACATACTTATATGAGCACATCAATCTACATATAAGATTTTTGCAGATTTTCCAACTTTTATCGACGAGGTTAAGATTCTCACAACTTTTCTGTCTCTCTCATTTCGTATGAATATGAAAAAAATATAAACTTACAATTACGAAAGCCACTCCAAGCCATGACTCAAAAATTGGTTTTCTTGATGGATGCAAAGAGATGAGATCTTGTGTTAGTATCACAATTATTTTAAAGATGCTAATTCATCACAGCAAATATACCATGCACAAGTAATATATTGACATTTCCCTATATTACATTTAGTTTTTGTTGTATGACGATGCTAATTTATGAGTCTCAGTTTCATGGTCACACAACACAACTCACAGTAAAAAAAAACTTCTTTGAGCTAAACTTTTTTCTACATTGATGCTAATACTGTTACATTAGGAACGGGAATTGATGAAGAACTGAGCACACACATAATATTCAATTATTCAGTAGTTACTTCACAAACCATGGACAAAAAAAGAGTAGTAAGTATAGAGAGATGATGGATAAAAAAAGAACTCTTGTAGAGAAAATCAATAGAGAAACGTCAATGAATTCATTATGAGGTAAATGAGTGACTCACTCTGATAAAAAATACTAATAAGAACTCTATTAAGATTGACACACTGACATAACAAACAACTACCGCTGTCTTTTTTTTTAATATTGATTGATTATTGTATATCACACTGGAGAACTTTTTCAGTTGTAGGTAGCACACAAGATATATATCACAGATCTTTAATCTTTATACAACTCTTCTTTTCAACTTGACTTGAGAAACTGAAAAGTCTCACTGAGTCTAATACAATTGCTAAGCATGATGTATTATTTAGATGTAAAAATTTATAGAGAAACATCATTACAACATAATCATCACAGTCTCGTGCTAATCAGATGGAGTTACAACAATATCATAATATATATTCAGACGCCTAACTCAACGCACGTTGCGCTTGCATGCTGTAATTATTGTAAACAAAATATATATTATTGGTTCATATTTCACCTTTAGGATTAATTCTATAGATTATGAATGACTCACAATTCTAATCTTCACAGAAAACTTTATGTAGTGCTAACTACTGAATTGAATGCTAAGGTAGAAAATGTTGTGTCTGTATTCTCTCAATTGTTATGCAACAATTGGCTACATGTCTATCTCTCTATAATCTAAACTTGAGTTGAAGAGAGTTGCAATATAATTGTTGTGATGTATTATGTTAATAGATAATTTAGATAATAATTGCATAGTGTAATGTAGTAACAATTTTCTAGCACCCACTTTATTATTAAAACTCAAACGCAGTTTTGACATTGAATCTCTTTATTGAGAGAGAAAGTCTCCCGGGTTTACTTTCCTTTTATGGAGTCAAGCGTACTGGAGATCTTCTGGAGAAAGTGAGATGAAAGCTGAATTCTTTTACCTTGTGGCTTAATAGCAAGTCTCATTTTTCCTCATAAGAATCTAGAACAAAAAATTCCATTGTGAAATAATAATGAGTGTGAGGGTGTCAAAGTCAAATGATGCATTGCTTGCTATAGATGTTGCTCTTAAATTAACTTACAACTTTTTTGGCTTAGAGTAATTAACATTTGGCAAAACATGAATAGGGTGTAGGTAAGTTCTAGTCAACCAATCAACACTTATGACCTTGAGTTAGTTACTAATAAATTTAAAATGTTAGACTCATTGTTGTTGTTAGTTAGTGATAACAATTTAACATTGGTTCTGCATTTACAGTTTAATTGATCTTGTCTTAAATGTGTTAAGACCAACCAGAAGATAATATTAGTGTTGTTTTTTATGAGATTTGCACTTGGCATGTATAAATATACTAAAAAGAATGTTGTTTTAATTGTAATCTCTAAAAGTCTTTTATAAGTTATCAGCTTATTTATATTATTAACGTCATATGCTACACATTGCATTATTAAAATACTTTTTGACACACAAGAATGTAAATTAGCTGTTTATACTATTGTGTTTTGAATTGAATAAATAAATGTATAAAAAACTTGAAAGTTGTAGGAATTTCATTTGATGACTTGCATGTTGAATTGTTGATAGACTAAACGTTAGAAGAGTGCATATAATTATTATATTTACCTGCTTTTTTGTTGAAAACATTATTAGGCTATATAATACAGCTACATATATATAATAGAAGAACAATATGAATTTTTATATCTACGTGGCCTTCACCAATAGAGTGAAAATTATAAGTAGTGGTCACAAAAAATTAGGACGTAACCCAAAAGACACTTGTCATTAAAGATACGTGCACAGCAATTAATGTACATATATACTTGTAGAATGTGCTATCAAATCATGTAAATAAAAGGAAAAGATTTTAGAGCAAATAGTACAAGACGGTAAAAACAAAAGTGAGAATATACTTAATTGTTATTACTATAAGTATTTTTTTGTCGTACATTAATTGGACTTTAGAGGAAAAGTGAGATAGCACTAGTAAAAAAGTGTGTTGAAATATCTAATTGCTACTGATGATGGATTAAAATTAGTGATAAATGAATTGTGTAAATCTAATGATAATTTGGACCTTATATTTATTTAGTTAAAAAATATCAGATTCAGGTTCAAGTTTGTACCCTTTTCTTGTGCTTACTAATAAATTATCAGTAGTCCTAGTCTAGAAATGTGTGCAAACAATATAAAGTTATTATATTGCAACAATTATAGCTTAGAATTATTATTATTGCAAATATTATGTAATAATATAGCCTGATTATCTTTAACTATCTCAATAACAATGAATAAGAGTAAGTATTAGCAACTTCTTATATAACTTTATAAATTACAAATGTACCTCAACAAAGTTAATATTATGTAGTAATTATTATGTAGATCTAAAATAAACATTAATTATTAATAATATCTAGCCTTGTTATAATTTTAATAATTTCATCATTCATCACATATGAAATATGATTTTTTCCTTTTATCTATAATCCAACAAGCATAAATTGCAATATTCAACAATATCCACTACAACTGTGTCTCTTTAATTAATTCAGACTTTGTCTCCACTTGTACTTTGTTCACTTTTGATTATTATTACGTCCTGGAGAGCCGGAACAAAAGATAAATTTGCACCAACAATTTTAATTATATGTATATTGCTTTCCTACTTATTTGTAGTAACCTGTCGTGTCGCTAAATATCATGAGCAATGCATTTTATCTTTATGCAAATGTGAATCACACATTGTGTAGAAAGATAACAGTCTATATCAGTTTGTACTTCTAAACCAAACCACATGTCTTGTTTCTACTTCCATTAGTCATGAATCTTTATTATAAACGGCAAAAGTAAGTGGACAATAACAACAACATGCTACTCCTATGTAGCAAAGTAGCAAAGAAAAGAATGAGTGGGTCACCTTGAATCAATATAAGTTTGATGTTCCTTTACCCTAAATTCATCAAGTGCTTTGACTTTTCTACAGCTCTATATAATACGTATATACACTTGACACATGTTCTAATATGTGCTGCATGATCAAATTATTAGAAAGAGAAATAATAATTTTGCATATCTTGTATCGCCTAACAGCATTGTTGTATAGTGAGAGAATTACAATGTGCATAAAGTTCTGTTCACACAACTTTTACTACAAAAGAGTATAATGCGGCTAATAGATAATTGTTGTTTGATTTGATTGTTCATAGGATATTAGACACAAGCTTGCTCATTATATATAGTGTCATTACTACTTGAAAAATCTTAATTACAGTCAGCAAGTGTTATGATCATGTTTAGATGTATTCTGTACTAACACGTAGAAAAATAATTGTAAATATTAATTCCTACGCATTTATTATTCACTTTTTCTCTGTCATTTTTAATGCCTTAAAAGTCAAGAGTCAAAGTAAAGTTACACTATGTAGCTCTAGAATAAGTGTCAACCGAAAGCACAAGAAGTGTAAGTGAACTCTAGTCCACTAATTCTTTAAGAACGCACAAAAATTGACATTTCAAAGCCGATTTACTTGCGTATACATGCTATAAAATATTGTATCATCGTAGTATTAGTTACATTTGACTTTGTTGTATATGTACACCTCTTTAGAGAGCATTGCACAACAATTTTTATTTACATATTACATCTTAAAGTTGCTCATTCATGTAAGTAATAAAGCCAAAAGACATTATTATATGTGCACACGACGACCACAAATGTTATTAGCATTCTCACTTTTGTTATCAAAAAATTTCAGGGCTAAATACATTGGGGCACATGAACCTTCTTCGATGTAATATAATATTACGTTATACGTCTTAAAGAATATATAAAAAAATTGAAAAATCCCATGATAATCTTCTGCTTCATGTATCATATGATTATGAAAGCTTATGTTGTGCTACACCAAATCAAATCTCTTTTTTTATACTACAAGGCTGTACCCTTAATGTGTACAGGAAGAACATTGTAGAAAATATAAGGACCAAGATGAATGAGCAAATAGAGAGAGAGATGCCACACAATTTCGACATTTTCATGACCTTTCATAGTATTTTATGCTATCTATTTCCTTACTTGTTTTTAACATGCTATCCCTAAACTAAACAAAACCTAGGTCAATTAGAAGAGATTATATAGTTTTTTTTCAGTTTAGATTTTATTTTCCATATTACAAAGATTTTTGACTTTTTTTACAACAATAACTTCAGTTTTTCATAAAAATATCGAATAATAATTGAATGAATATCAGTATATAACCTTGACCATTTACACACATTCATATAAATCTCGGTCAATTTTCCAGACATTCTCTTATTATTGATTATAAACATATGAAATTAGGATTTTAGGAGAGATAAGAGAGAAAAAAACTAGCAATTTAATAGCTTTAGTAGTGTTGTAGACAATGGGTTTTGTGATATACTAAAGTGCTAGTTATACAAAGAAATATACAATGAATAAATAGTAGTCACGGTTGGTCGTACATGTGTAACTGTTTTATATGATGTAATACATATGATTTTTCATAAAAATTACATTGAGGATTGTATCTCTCTGTAAATCACTTTTATATAGAATAAATTCATTCATTTCTTTCATTCTTATAGTAGTAATATATAAAGTATCGGATGTGAATCTGACAATTAGTAGTTGTAGAAAGAGAAGTGTATATTTTTCATTTTTTTTCTTAGATTTTTTTACATTATTATTATTAGCTTTGCTGCGCTAGTCTCTCTCGGTTGAATTCATTTGAATGCAATAGTATGTACCATTGCTCCAAGGTTCTGAATAATGTTTGCACTCATAAGTTGGTCCACCTATTCAATAAAATGATAGAATTATATTTATTATTAAAACGTATTCACAATCATACAAAGAGATGCTAACTAAATGCCTAAATAAAGGCTAAAAATCTTCACCTTTTCTTCCAAGTGGCGTTTAGGATCACGTTTACCAACATTTTTAATAGCCAATTGCTCTGGTGTCATTTTCTCTTCATCTTCTAAAGCCTATGAAAATAAAGATAAAATCATTTAGAATACTGACATCCCTTAATTACTGTCCTCTCTTACTTTATTGTATGATTTAGCCAACTCCAACATATTTTGTAAAGTTCCTTCATTAACTTTACAATGCTCTTTATAATCTTCAAGTCTTAAACCATCAGCCCATGATTTCTTATGGAGATTCAAAAGCATCTTTTGCTCTAGCTCATTCTTTCTATAATTAATACTAATTGAGTAATAATGTCGATTGAGACCATGGATTAGAGCTTGAATAGAAGGCTTTTGCAAATGTCCTAAATTAGATGTAGTTTGTCTTGGTTCTTGACCCAATACCATCATATTTGGATTAATCAATCTAAATGCATCTATCACGACTTTTCCTTTCACAGATTGAATTGGATCTACAACAACAGCTACAGCTCGTTCACTAAGAGCTTCAAAACTTTGTTGTGTATTGATATCAACACCAGAGAGCCAACAACCGAAACCAGGATGAGAGTGATACCATCCAACAACCTACAACATAGAAATGAAAAAGTCATTTTAGACTACACTCAATTTTCTACTTCTGGAAGTGTAATATTTAAATTTCAATCTAACCATTTCTGGACGACCAGTTTGACGAAGCATATCCAACATTTTTGCTTGGAAGACAGGATCTACAGCTTCAACACTAACACCCTTAAAAAGGAATCATCAATTAATATTGCAATTTACTATAAAAAATCTTAAGTAGTAAAATAGCTTACAGTTCCAGACTGAGGCATAGCAAATACATCAATAACTCGAACAGTGTAATCATCAACAAATTCTCCTAACATAAGACCCATAACTTCCATTGGTACACCAGCTCTTCCATGTTTCAACATTTTTAATAAAGCTAAAGATGAAATGTAAACTTGTTCAGCTGTATCTACAATTGGCCCATCAGGTGGTGGTCCTCCAGCTCCTCCTAAACCTATGAAAATAATAAATAGTGGTTACAAATAAATTGAAGAGAATAAGAATAATATTGACAAACAAAAATATACAATTTATTTACCAGGCATAGTTGCTCCTAAACGTAACAGACGATCCATTTTTTATTAATGCTGCTACAAAATTAGGTTGGTTCTCCAGTTATTTTTATGAATGATTTTGATGAAATCTGTAAAACGAAGAACAAAAATTACAAACATGAAAAAACTTCAACGTAATCAACAAGAGAGCAAAATTCTTTGAAATATTTCATGCAGTTACTCAAAATATTGTTATAAATTATATTTTAATTACCTCAATCACTGATTACCACTGATATTTTATGAAATAATCGGCACTTTTTTAAGAAACTTTTTTGATGACAGCTTCAAAGCAGAAATGACTTGCTCAATTTCAAACTACCGGCTATTGAACTGGCATTACAATACCGCGAGTTTTAAACCACAACTGAATAAATGTAAAGTAAATAAACATTTTCTAGTAAAAATTCCGGTTACTTAATTTCTACTAATTAGTGATGAATTAAATAACACATGGAGAAATCTGAACTTATAAACCTGGCACCGACAACATCGCAGTCATCAGATGAACAGAAGAAGGCAAAGGGTCCACATGGCCATGGTCAGTCAGACTCTTAAATTAAGAGTCTTAATTGATACAATTTACAAAATGTTGAAATGTCAAACATATTTATTTACCCAATTTCCTATTCTTAACAGGTGACCCAAATGATACTTCCTTAAGAAAAGTCGAACATGAAATCCTAATTCCAATGAAAATGAGAGATAAAGCTAAAACTGAAAAATGTATTGAAGAAGTCAAAGAATTTACTGAATGTTGTAAAGCAAATGGTGTAGCAATGGTAGTCCAATGCCGTCAGCAAAATACTAAAATGAAAGACTGTCTAGGAAAGTGGTATACTGATCCAGAATTTCGATTACAATGTCAAAAAGAATACCTGGAAGAAAGATCCGAATTTAGGAGGACGGGTATTGGTAAAAAATACCGAAGATATGAGTCATAAATTTTAACGTTTATTGTTGTTGAATCAAGACCCAAAAATATGACAATTTATTGTAATGAGCTATAGTTTATTTATATCACCACAAAGTGTCCATAAAATATCAGAGATTGCGATAAAAGTAGTCATAATATGTAATAAATATCACTGATTGTGAGTGAGATATTATATATAACCTTATGACTTTGTATAGTAACAATAGATATATTTGACTAATTATGGCTCAAACTTGAAAAAAACATTTTCTGCTTACGCCATGCTAATTAAAATTCTACCATATATAATAATAAAATGAATCCTCTGAAGGTCTCATTAGAGAAAATTATGATAGGAGAAAGTTTGCAGAAGAGAAATCTCATTTCATGCTTCATGTACTACACAGCAAAAGTATCATATTCCAATTTCAAAGTGAATGTAAAATGATGCTATGTTTGCAGCAAAAGGACTATTATTATTATTATACAAATTCCTAATTTTAGAAGTAGAGAATCATTTAGAGGACCATTCTCGCTGCTATCTTTTCCTCTCGAGGCTTATAATCCTTTCTAATCTCACAGTAAAATCAAACTCACGTAATTCTTGTAATGGACTCGAACTCGATATCCCATTTTATTGTTGCTACACTCCATTTTCTTATATGCAAAAATGCATCACATAATATTTATATGCATAAAAAAATTCTTTCTCTATACTCTGTTTTGCTCAAGATAACAAGCAACAGTGTATTTGCCTCATATTTCCATAAAGACTTGTATGACCTCCTTTCAATCTTGAGAGTTGGTTCAAACATCAAAGCATCTTATTCATGAAATGCATATAGATATGTTTTCACTCTTCTTGGCACGTTGACCCATAATCTCCTATAAACATAAGTAGAAAGATACACACACACAACATGGAACATGATGGTTTGGTAAAGCATAAGTAGCTACCTATATAAAGAATATGGAAATGTATAAGATTTTCCAAAGCTTTACTCAATATAACTTTGCTTCGTCAAGCAAAAGGGGTTTATACTTATATGTCATGTGATGATAAGAAAAACAGATGCTACTTTAAGAATTTCAGTTGGTGACTTTCTGAGTGAGAGACACTGTTCAATATTACTGTACTATATAGTTTTTCTAAAACTATCGAATGTGACATATGGCTCTCAACTTTATTATATAGTCTGTTGGAAAGTTGGTCGAGGCGTTTTCTTTTTCTACTTTATATTATTTTCTTCATATATAAAAACTATATATATATATGTGTATACAAAGATAATATAAAGTATAGATAAATATGTAATAAATATACACATTGAACTTCACCCTTTTAGCCACAAACTGTTTTCTATTTATTTACCATAATATTATAATTTACTCTCCAGAAAGTCAAGGAGTAAATAAGCGTTTTCTGTTTATTCTAAAACAATATACATATTCTTTGAATTTCAAAGCTTGAGACTTGAGACGTCGTATATGAGAATTTGTGTATTTTATTTCATAGAAAAGTGTTCACTGTCTCTATACGTTATACTTGGGAGACTTGCAAAAGTGTCGTGTATCAAAAATGATAAAATGAGTTGTCTAGCGTCTCGTGGTTTTGATATATAAAGAGAGGCTGGATCTAGAATAAAAGTGACACCAAAAAGTTTGTGTGGACCACAAGGACACGTCAGTTTTCTCTGAAAAAGCATGTCAAGTCACGTCACTTGTATTCAATAGTTTATTCGTGTGACGGCTGCATAACATCACTTTTTGGGAAAGTTGAAACCAACAACAGTGAAAGTTGGAGAGTCAATTGGAAAACCATGAAAAGGAAAGTTCTAGCAGTTCAGTAGAAACCTAAAAATGTGTCAATCTGATGTTATTATGTGAATACATGAGCTATAGATACTACATAACCAAACAAAGTTTATTTCGTTTGTAGAAACTTTTTTGTACAACAAGGAAGCATCATGAATTTACACTGAAAGGTAAAGACTAATTACTTTTTACTGAGAAACATATTATATTGACTATTTACATATTGAAAATATGTAAAGTTGTGAAAAAGTTTTTGTACATTTACATATCAAAGATGAGATTATGGATCAAAGCTGTGGTTGCATACTTTTTAGTACATCTTGTATACATGTGATTGAAGTTAGGATAATATGGAAATCAGACTGAAAGTTTCGTTTTCCTTTCTGGTTGAAAATTGAAGATGATTTGATCTGAAATTGTGTGTGTGATCAGATTATCAAAGGATAAAATTTCTTCCTTCTTCTACTACAATCTCTGTTTACTGTCCATATATTATATCTACACGTGCATTATGTATGATACATAAGATTCTTCTTGGTGGTTAGCTTTTACTACACATCTTCTTCATCAAACTATTCCAGACTCTTGTGGTTATAAATCCGATACTTCTTCTCCTTTCTAGTAACCAATCTCATTTAGATTGAGAAGAGTTTCCTTAAGGCTTCTTATGTAATATAATTCTCAATAGCAGCATTTCATCATATTCATAACTCTCTGGAATATTGCATTTTATCATGAAATTTCAATTTATGCATATACTATTTATTATATTATTATATCAGTCAACTTCAACACTCTCCTTGAAAACCATACAATAATATGTTTTGATATGTATTTTGTAAGATATGTATCACTTTCTCAATTTTAGTCAAGAAAACGTAAGTGGCTATACATGAAATAGTTGAGAATTGAACTTTTTTTACTCAATTTGTACATATCAGTCACACTGATGTCATAACTTATCTTCAAATCTTTCAATCATTGCGTAACACATATATTAAAAATTCCAGACTCCAGATTTTTCCAGTTTACCTCATTCAAAAACTTTTACTTATATGTGAAATCTCCGTATGTCTCTGTAATAGAAATTCCATTTTCTGTAATCCGATTTCTTTTTTATCATCATGAATGTTGCAAAAGCATTTACTATTTCCATCCGTTCTTCGCCAAGAGACTCTGTATCATTTATCTGTAAAGACAGCAAGTAATCAATCTAAAAAAAGAAGTTGGTTGAGAATGATAAAGTATTCAATTGAAAATTGATGTATTACCTAGTAAAGTTTTATAACTAGTAGAAAAAATGTAAATAATTTATTGCATCAAATCTCTACATAACCAAAAGTCAGACTACGAGAATATATCTATCAATATTATCATGGGAATTTGAAAATGTCTCAAATAGTTGTTAGACTATTACATAGAATTCTACTTTGCTCATTCATTATTGTATATGAACTCTCTCCATGTGTTTTCTGTTACAGGTCGAGAAGAGGAAAATGAGACAACCTTGGTAGACTATTAGTAAATAAATTGAAGAATAAAAGTGCTATATAAAATAAAGTATAATTATGACTCGACAATACCTACTTCACCAAAGCAGACTGCAATTGCAACAAAAGCAGTCTTCATTTCTACATTGGAGAAAAGAAGCTAGTAATACTTTTACTACTTTTCCACCAGCAAAGACTAATAAGACTCACTGGAGCATTACAAATTTTTTCTCAATTCCCTTTCATAGAGAAAAAGTCTTAGCTTTTTCTTCTCGAGTCCATCGTCGCTCTTTCTCAACGACTACTACTACTTCTACTACTACAAAAGTCCAAAAGCAATTGAGAAGAAAAGAAGTGCTTAGAATTTCTAAAGAGATCTCGGAAGCTGTAGAGAACAACTTGCCCGTGATCTGTTTGGAGTCTGCCATTATATCACATGGAATGCCATATCCTCACAATATTAACACTGCAAAAAAACTACAAGACATTATTAGGAATGAGGTATTTTTTCTATGACATAACTTCTTATTCTCCTTTTTTCAAATATTTCTATGATAATGGTTAAGATATATGAAAGAGAGCATATTGCCATATGTCATGTAGTATAATAATAATAATGAAGTGAGTGGAAAATATTTTCGTGACAAATGGACTAAACTTTTGTATGTGAGAAAGTTAAGGACAGGAAATAAATAAATATAATTCTGGTGGCAAATTGACTCTAGAAAAAAATTTATAATTTTAGTCATATGCATTATGTAGTAACATGAGTTTTTTCTTTATAATTTTCCATAGGGTGTTATTCCAGCAACTGTGGGTAAGAAAAGCAATAAACTGTCTTGTAACATAAATACTTTTGAGAAGAGAAATAAAATCTCTGGTTTTATATTACAGGAGTAATAAATGGACAGCTTGTTGTGGGATTATCAGATGATGAAATCAATGAACTAGGCTCTCACAATGAATCTACTAAGAAGCCTATTGTTAAAGTATCTAGAAGAGATTTGCCAGTGGTTCTTTCACAGGTTATATATATTTCTTATTTTTATTGTATCACGTAATACTCTTTAATATCTGTTGTTAAGTTTCTTATATAATATATCGTTTGACATACTTTTCAAAGTTTAAGAAAGCGACTATATATTTTCAGAGCTAAAACAAAAACCACAAGAATATATAACCAGTTCTTTGAATATTTTGTAGTCTAAAATAAGACTTTATTTTAATATCTTTTATTAATTTCATGCATGTTGATTTCAAGCCTCTTAATTTTCTTAAAATACTTACTTCCACAAACAACTTTCTAACCATTGTTGTCTTTCAGAATTTGCATGGAGGCACAACAGTTTCAGGGACAATTATTGCTGCAGTGAAAGCCAAAATTCCCATTTTTGCAACAGGTTAAGAAACAGAATTGCAATACAAAAACTGAATAAAAAATAATTTGCAACACGATGTCTTGTTATTTTTTAGGTGGCATTGGAGGTGTTCATCGAGGAGCTGAAACAAATTTCGACATTAGTGCCGATTTAAGAGAATTAGGACGAAATCCTATCACAGTTGTTTCTGCTGGAATCAAATCAATACTAGACATAGGAAAAACATTGGAATACTTGGTAAGCAAATCCAGTAGTCTATAGTTTATATAATAAATTACATGCTCCATGTAACACGTCTCAGTCTCAATTCCTAATTTATTATTATGCCCAAAAATGTTCTCTCATTTGCAGGAAACTGAAGGTGTCTGTGTCGCTGTGTTAAAAAGACAATCAGACAGAAGCTGCATTTCTAGATCTCTAGAGAAAAAAGAAGAAGAGTCTTTCTCCTCCTCCTCTTTCTCTTCTTCTACAATGACATCATCAACAACACAACCAAGCTCAATTGGTAGTGTTAAATTCCCATCGTTTTTCACTGTTGAAAGCCAATTTGTAGCTCCCTATGTGGTGCAGAATGAAATTGAAGCTGCAAGACTAGTTTATTCCACCTCTCAACTTGAATTAGACTCTGGGATCCTTATTGCCGTTCCTATTCCAAAGGTTTGTTCTCTTTTTTTATTTCTTCTCCTTCAAATAACAAATATAATAATGGCTCTATATAGCATCATATAATACACATAGTCAGTATATTACGTGTGTGTGTCTATTGTTAGCAACATCTTTTAGAAAAGTGATATTGAGACTTTGCCACACTAACCAATTCACTTTACAAATCTCGGTCCATTTACTTTCTCTCGATCCATTCAATCTTTGAAAGCTAAGAGAGAGAAAGTGTTGGGATATCTTTAGGCAATGTCACAATGAGAGAGTCTTTGAAGAGCGTGTAAACTCATAAAAAGGTCTTGTGCACGACACTATGAAATGAAATGAACTACTATAGGTTTTTTATTTCCGTAATTCTCTAAAAAGAAATTGGTAGTGATGATACTGAGAGAGTCACTCACTCAGATTACTAATCTGAATGCCACTAAATGTTAATTTGTACTTGGGTAAACTGTATTTGTTTATCAGAAGGTGACTTTGTGTTTTATTTCATCTCTACTTTACTTCTGAATTTTGAACCGTTTATAAAATACAGCAATAAACTATATCAAATCTGTCTCCTGTAAGTTTAGTATTATAGAGTGTTGTAAAGCAATATGAAAAAAATATAAAGAATGGATAGTGTAATAGTTGCTGTTTTTAGTCAAGATGTGAGAGAGAGACTCTCTGTAGTAGTTTTCTTCTTCTAAAAGTTTAGTGAAGTACCCTTTAGTAGTTTCCATAATTTACGAGCTGCAAGGAAAAAACAACTTGAGAATGCACAACATTGTCTCACATACTTTTTTTCTTCTCCTTGAGACTCTTATAGTCTTGTTGTGTCGTTTCATATAATTTGTGGGAATTGACTATAATAACATTCTTTTGCTTTATTTTAGTGGTGTAGTAGAAGCATCTCTCTCTTGTCGTAGACTTGCACTCCATGTGGAATTTCTTTTTGAGCAAACACATTTACTATTATTAATCTCTGACTCGACACGCAACAAATTCTCTCTCCAAATTATTTACTCTTATCATTTACTGACTGAGAGTTGTTAAAAAATCCTTGTAAAGTCCATTTCATAAGAGGAGTAAAATCTTATGCACCATTGAAAATTAAAGATGCCTCACAAAACTCAAATAGTGGTTTTCAAATTAACATTACAATATACAATCTACACTAAAAATGTCAGCATATGAGAACAACACATATATTTATAGTACTTGTAAAACATAAATATAGCAAGAGAAGGATTTACATTATATGCAACACAGAGTCAGATTTTTTCTCAAGATTGCTGTGAGCTCAGCTAAAGAGTTTTTTTCTTGGAAACTTGATGACTAAAAAGAAAGTGTTAATACTTCACTTGCTTTCTCTCTGTTTTTTGATTACATGAGAGAGAGAGAGAAAATGAACAAGCAAGTGACTTTCACAATACCTTGAAGCAATATTAGTAGAGAGAGACTGACAGAGAGAGACAAAAACTTGAGACTTTTCTACGCATCGCATTCATACGTTTAATTTCCTCTTCTCCTTTTTTATTTTCTTCCTTTTGTTCTTCTTATACTCAACTCACTTCTCTAATTTCATCTTATGACACACTTTGATATATCTTATAGTTGTTTGTGTCTTTCTTTTTTGCAGGAGTATGAAGCTTCAGGACAAAAAATAGAAGACGCTATTCAAGTCGCTTTACAGACTGCCGTTGAGAAGGGAATAAAAGGAAAAGAAATGACGCCATTTTTACTGGGTGAAATAAACCGATTGACAGAAGGACAGTCCTTGGTTTCTAATCAGCACTTGATTGAGAATAATGTCAAAGTAGCTGCCTCAATAGCAATCAACTTGAGTCTATTACGCCAAGAGAATGACAAGGACACAGCGAAAAGTCTTCAAAATAATTTGTCCAATGTTCAAAAAAAGGTTGCAAGGTCGACTTTTTTAGAAGAAGAGAGTAAAGAAACCAAAAACATGAGAAGCAAGTCACCATCATCATCATCACAACAACAAAATATCACCACAAACATACCACCACATAGCCGCAAGTTTCATACTATGACAAACTGTAGTAGTAGAAAAGGTCGCTATTCTATTAGTATGAGAAAAAGCCATGTAGAAGATTTTGGGAGAAAAAGCAGTTTGATGACTATGCTTCGGCATCTCAATATTCTTTTTCGTAGTGACAATGAGAAGAATGTAAATGTGATGGAGCAGAGAAGAAATTTAGATTCGACAGTACTCTGGAGATGGGATGGAGAAGAAAATAAGAGTAGTAGAGAAAATGGTTTGGGTTTTGATGGAAGACGAGAGCGTGATGATGATAGCTATAGTAGAATGAAGGACGACAACGACAACGACGCTGCCACCAAAAAATCATGGGAATTGAGCCAGATTGAGCAGAAAAAATGTTCTAGTACTACTACTAGTAGTGGTCGTGTTACAAGTACTTCATCTGTTGAAGCATTTTCTTCATCTACTACATGCTCTTCGACCTTCAGTAGTACTAGGCCCAGAACTTTTCATTCCTCTTATACAAGACAGGAAGGCGTAGTTGGGAAAAGTGAAAAAAACCTTTCCTCCAGTTCTTCTTCAGACGAGTCTAGCTCTCGACATGATGATAGCTTTCGAGAGAGAAAAAAGCGTGACAATTTGACAAATACTGGAGGCACAGGACAGCCGGTAATTTATATTTTTTTAGTTGTACTGAGGGTGTTTCCACTTTATAAGTTATGAGAAAAATTCCAATTATTGACTTAAATTCTGCGTTTTTTTATCTCTTTCAAATTTTTAATATGTTCTCCAGTTCATCTACGAACTGCATGTAAAAAAAATTTTCAGCTTTTAAAAACTTTAAGGCACATTTAAGGCGTAACTTTGTGCAGCTCAACTTGTAAAGCTTTCCGAAAACCAGGTTATGTAATAAATCTTCTGAAAAGTCGTATTTTTTTCTGTCCTGAATGTAGCATAATTTTTTTTCTCGTTGCAAACCTTGCACCTTGAAGAGTCCTTCATCAAATGTGATGACATGCTTTAACCTATGACCTTGTCCAGTAGCCTTTTATAGGATTTTCTGCCGTTTGCTTATATAATAAGTTTGTTTTTCAGAGTCTGGTTCACTTTTTCACAGCGGCTTTTTAAAAATCTTGACTAATAATTTTATTTGCTGTTTAAAATGATGCATTGACTCTTTTTGGCTATTTCAAATTTGGAGTAGCATCCTCATTTGTTGTCAAATAATTGACTTTCTTCAAGTCCGCCGGATTTCTGTTTTCTATACAGTTGGCCTGTTTCTCGGTGCTGACAGGCCTATACTAATTAAACTACGTCGTTTTTCACAAATATTGACAATATGTGACATAGATATACGACTAAGCCGTATTTTATCTTTTTCCAGTGTCTCTTTTATCTTGGAAATTGGAAAACCATTGTTGGAAACGTATTTTAGTTATCATTCTGCTATTGGATCAATTTTTGGGCCCATTTTCGTCAATACATGAAAAATTTTTGATGGAGAACACGAACAGTGTAATAAGCAACACATTTTTGTGTTGGAAATTTTACAAAAAACAGTCTAATTATGGCGGAAGAGCAAAATGTTCTCATAACTTATAAAGTGGAAACACCCTGTATACTTTATATCTGACTCTTTGACTTGTACGATATGGCACAGAGTATATAACAGAGAGGCAGGCAATATTATGACAAATAATGTGTGTAGAATTTCTGACAGAGAAAATGAAATGATTTATGAGTTTTTGATGCTATTTAGCATATATAAAATTCAGTTGACTATATAAAAATGTTCCAATATCTTGTGTAGGTGGTGATTGGTGGTAGTTCTATGGACTTGATTTTAGCTGTGAAAGAAGACTCTGTGGTGGTAAGAAGTATTTAACATATTGATTCTCCTAAAAGCTGATAATGTCAAGTTTGCTTGTTCTAAAGCTTTGCTAAGTCTTGTTGGATGTAAAATGTCGCTTCTTATCTCTTGAAGCAAATTATTGAGTGATGAATTATAGTAAAGGAAAGAGTGAAAGCAAATGTGAAAGTATAGTTATATAGACTTTACGATCTTGTCTTCTCATTGATGACTTTTACTATGGCTTTTCCTAAATGAGGTTTTTTACCAACATAATTTTTCTCCATAATAAAACCAAGAGCTTCCTCACTTTTTTATATAGAGCTGAAAGTAGCATGATGGTGTGAATAAGAAAAGTGAAGAAAAATAAGCGAGGAAATAAAAATATACGACGTTTCTTCACTTCATGCTGTGGTCTAACATAAAAACTCTCATATAACAATCCACTAAATTACCCATAAAAATCAGCTATCTGAAGAAGAGACTTAGAAAAAAATGCGTACTGAGATGCTATACGCCTATTAGTAGAAACTTGGTAGCATATATTTTAGTATTTGGTATACCAGTAGAATCTCATCAGTACATTGCATAGGTATATATAATTCTTTTAGAACTTTTATTTCTTGGTGAGTCTAATCATTACAAGGCAATCTGTTCAATGTTCTTCTTCATTATATTCTTTTTTCATAAGGTCTCCTTTTGTACTCTGTACATCTCTATGATGTCGTTTAGTGACCAAGGACGTTGTAAGAGAAGACAAGTTACATTCCTATTATAGAGTTGTATTCATTCTATATATAAATAGTTTTTGTAGGAGTTCCACCGAAGCAGTCATTTGTTGATTGATCTGTAATGGAAATGAGTAGTTGGAAAAGACAAGGGCATAGCAATTAGAACATTACAAGGAAAATGATTGAAGTACATTTAGTGAGGAGCATTTGTCAAAACTATTTTAGTTCTCGCTCTATATAACTTTGTGTGCTGGAGTAATTTCCTTTTTTATGTATATATACGAGTTCACTATAATAATAGCGTTTCCAATAAAACCTTCGGGAAAGAGTAAGGTACATTTCTCTACACAAACATATATATAAAGAGAAGGCAAGGTGCAATTTATGCAAAGGCAATTAACGCTTCTCTACAACTGCTCCTGTCCTTGCTTGTCTTTGATGAATGTAATTTCATCATCCATTCAACTCTTATGAGTTTTGATATTGCTAAATTGATGATATAATTATTATTATTATTACCTACTGGGAAATAAAACGTTGACGTGTGTGTGTGTATATACATAAGTATATATTTCTAATAATGGAACATGTATGCAAATTTTATACATAAAATACATTAACGTTGCACTCTATGTATAAGTAGAACTAATATATAAATATGACACAAATTTTCCAATTTTGAAACTGTCATAATAACTTACAATTATTATTATTGATGTGGATGTGAGTTGTGCAACTTCCTATTATATGAAATTTTATATGTAGCAAGTTTGCAGAGTTTTTGTGCGACTTCATCAATTTTGATTTTGCATCAGAAGACCTATTTTAGTAGCGTCTCTTGTGAGTAAGCACAAAAAGTCGATTGTATCAGAAAATTTGGTATAGTTGTAGAGCGTCAAACGATAGCTGCTAGTTTCTTATAGGAATTTTTAGAAGACCACAATGTTAAAATTAAATTGGTTATATTAAATATATGGTTAGAACATTGAACTCTCTTAACGACATACAAAGAAGTTGATGATGATTCATAATGGAAACATATCATGTTTAGTTTTACTATTGGGAATTATTCATGGCATTCATTTCATCATTTCTTTATGAGTCTCTCCTCTGCTTTTGTGTTTCCATGTACATTGTCACATTTTGATGATTATTTTATCCCACACATCAAAATAGTTCCCTATTGTACTCTCAATTTCACTCATATGTTTATTTCAGGTCAATAGTCAAATAATAGCTGATATACTCTTGTTTTAAATTCCCTTTTCACACATCAGACTTACGTCAATACATTTAGTTTATTGCTACACAAACGATCAGTAGAGGTAAAAATTTGGTGATTGCCAACAAGATGATTCAATGGTGATATTGAAAGGTGAAAGTAGTAAAAGCAAATAGTTTTTTTGGTGATCTCTGGTTTTGTCTTGTAACGATAATGGATTCTATGTTTTGTACAATTTTACTCTGTCGGATTCACCTGCTGAGTTTCATCAAATCGTCTGTTGTTCATTGATAAGATTTTCTTTTCTACTATATAGTCGTCGTCTCATTATCTCTCTACTATTGCTTTCTACTTTCTCTATCTGACTGTCTCTAACTCTAATCTCTCTTGCCTATAGAATCGCTAGTAGAATCCTGATTAATAGCTTTAGCATGTTTGAGACTTCAGGGTGCAATTCGAGCTTAATGGATTGCTCACTTTGTTTTGGACTCTGACGAGCTAAAAATAAAAACGTTTTCAATGTAGTAGTTGTTCTTGTGTAAAGTGCAAAGTCCTCTCTTAATACTTAGAAGATGGCATTTTCTCTCTCAAAATCTAAAATTTGGAAATTACTAAATACAATGAAAGGAAGCTATCATTAGAAATCACGTCGTAGTTTTACTTTCACCCAATAGAATAAACACAATATCGCACTTTATTTTGTATATTATACTTCTAGGCATTTTACTTGGTGAATATATAGTAAAGAAGAACACAAAAGGTTTCCTCAACTCTCAATGGGCCAATAATAAATAACTTAGAGGGCATGTTAGCTAGCTACTTTCTATGTATTGCTAGAAGTAAACTAAACTCATTCACCTTTTAACTTTCACTTGTCTCTTTACATGAACTAAAAACACAAGAGAGAGAATAAGAAGAGTTCTTCAATGGAAAAGGGTGAAAGTTGTAAAAGACATTTTATATTATACCTATACATAAAATGCTTTCACTCCTTTTTACTCTTGTTACTTTTGATACTACAGCTATATAGGCACGTAGTTCAACTTATCCACCAAGTGTGAAATCAGAGCTCACACTGCTGTAAGAGAGTAGCTAGCAATTTTCTATGCTTACTTTACTAATATATAAAATGTATCAAGATAAAATGTTCAAGCTTTGAATCATGTATGAATATAGCCAAGTGAAAAGCAAACCACTGTATAGGAAAAAGAGGTTTTATAAAAGCTCATTTCTGTGTGTCAAAACTGAAGGTGGTTCGTATGTTGGAGCATGGAAGTATCTAATGAATTTTTCACACTTAAAATATCTGTAAAGTGCATGCTCTAGTAAGTAGATATACACTACAAGTTTCTCTCCATAGAGAAAAGAAGTTGTTAGAAAGTTGAGCCTAACAGAATTTGACATCAAATACACGTCTAAGTTACAAGGGCTATCTTTAGCTTTTGGAGTAAAATGGAGGTTTGTGTATTCCATTGTGGTGAAGAAGGACAGGAACTTGGCTAAATGTCTCTCTTTTGCTTTTCCAGGTATTTCAAGTCAACGTCAACTACTTAAACTACTTTCCTTCTAACTAGATTACAAAACTGAACTCACTTTCTCCTCAAATTCAATTTTACTCTCACGACTCTTTGCTATAACTAAAAACTAGGGTGCATGAGAGAGAGGTCTTGGCTTATTGCTTTAGATCTAAAGGGAAAGCATAATATAATTTATAAAATGGAGAAAGGAGCAATGACATTGTGAACTGTTGTTGTCTTCTTCGACTTCATTCTTCAAAGAAAACCAAAGTCAATCTAGTGCCTCAAAATGGAGAGAATTATTGCTGTCTTTTCAACCTATGATGATAAAGTTGAGACTGTGTAGCAAATAGAAAGTGCTATTTATGGTGAGTGACTAAAAGAAAATGCTTTTAAGTATATATCAACTCTCTCTCTCTCTCCGACTTTCAATATTAAGTGTAGGACGGTGTAAAATGTATATACTTTGGCTCATTACTCATTATGTATGCTTATTGAATCAAAAAGTTGATAGACATCAAGGCAGCAAGGATGAAAACTAGAGTATACATATATAGATTATATATATATGAAAGCTATAAAACGTGAGCCACAAAATGTAAATGTGACACAAGAGATATAAAGAGACCTTCACTAAAACCAACGTCATTAGAATGTTATTATAAAGCTTTAGTCCTTTTGCTGTTGCGTTGTTAATACTCTGAGAAAAGGATTAAAATCTTTCGTCATCTATCCTTGTGTTGTGTTTGAGCTGAGGCTTTAGTGACTTTGTTGTACAATGAAACTAAACTTTAATGGCAGATGCCTAGTTGAGTCTTTCTCCTGTTGTCCTTCTATTACATAAAGTACATAGAAGAGCAAAGTTCCATTTCAATTGCATCATCACATTCTGTTATTCAATTTTTCTGTGTACAAAGGTTAGTTACAGGACTATCATCATATAAGGTTCTTGTAATCCGAAAATAGTTATAAGCTGACAGTGTCTCGTCCTTGTCACATACTATAGTGTATACAATACAGAATGCTACATTGCATAGTTACGAATTACGATGTTACATTTGATGTTGGACTTTAGTTTTTCTTATGTAAGGCAATGAGTATTTTGATGACAGTAGTCTTCTTCTGAAGAAGAAGTAAATATAGCAAAAGAATGAGAAATGCACTTGAGAAAGTATGGCAATGGAAGTATATATCTATGTAATAGTAAGAGATAGAAACACTCAAATGAGAGAGAATTATATTGAAGAGAATTGGATGGAGAGAGTAAAAGCTAGAGTGTGTATAATAGTATTTACTAGCTTTTACTTTTTCTTTCGCCACATGTCTGTTTCTATATCGTCATCTTCTTTGCTATAGTCGTCGACTTTATGAGATTCTCTTCTTTTTCATTCTCTCATTTTGCCATCTACTTTATATACTTTTATTCTCTTCAATCTTCAATTTTGTGTCGCACTACAGTCACAAGGCAAAGAGATTTAGAATATAAAAAGAAAAGACGGCAAGATCTTAGCAAATAAAGTTATAGTATAAAATGGCAAAGAAACTACACTGCTGCTTCATCTTCTTCGTAATATTAAGGCACAGCTTGAGTTTCTTTTCTTTAGCAGTAAAAGTCAAATGTCATAGTTGTTTGAATGGGTTTTAGGCTCTAAAAAGGCAGGGTAAATTGAACCGTTATTTTGTTATATCTACTCTTATTTAGAATTTTTTTTCTGAATTTCAAATCTAAATGACGATTGGATTATCTAAAATGCTTTTGAAATGTAGAGCAGAGGAAATAAGAGGTGTCAGATTTGCTTTCACTGCTTTCACTCTTGCCTTATTTCTTCTTCTTCTATGCAATAAAAATCAAGATATAGTCTAAAAGTATAATTTTCACATCAGATATTTTTGTTTTTATTTTCTCCACAATATAACAACATGTAATAGTACTCTTATTAGTATACTCCTAAAGATCAATTATTTTTTGTAGAATTCTTATGTTTTTTTTCATGATGTAGTATTCTATTGTAGTATCGTAGAGCTTTTAATTTTTAATGTGTGTATAGCACAGTTTTTCGGTATATTATTTATTTATGGATGACTATATTGTTTTTTTTTCTTACAAATCAATAAATTAATACCACACAAATATATATTATATATACACTCTGTCTTATAAAGCTGCTTATTGGATCTATATACGTACATTATTTGTGTATTTATTATTATTATTACATAATATGTATATATATATTATATGTCTATTTCCACAGTACTTTCATTCTTTGGGTTTTTATATATGTATTTTTGGTCTATATATGTAGTAAACACAGAACTATAGAGCATATCAGAACACATCACACTCATCAAAAGGTTTTCGGACTTGCCGTCATCTCATGTCTTAATAAATATATCTACTTAAAGTTACAACAACAAATACATATTATATAAATGTAAAGTATTTTTGTATACAATTAAGTAATAAAATTAATAATGCTTATTAAATGCGTGTGTTGTGTGTATATAATAAATACTAAACTTACTAACGTGCTTAATTAATAGCCTTAAAATTCTATAAACATTCAAAACCAGTGAGATGAAATATAACGAAAAATTATCATCATCATTCTGTAAATTGAAACCCGGCACAGCAGGCATCTTTATATTATGAATATGTTCATATTCTTTTTTTGATAAGCTTTCGATAACTAATAACAATCATTAGTTTTATTTATAGTCATAAGAAATGGTTTAAGGTACTGTATATATTTTGATTACGTAGTTTATAAATATAGCACATTCAGGAATCAATCATCAGGTAACCTTATATAATAACAGACGATCATTATTGGAGAGTCATTCTTCTTTGTGGGGTAAAGTAATCTCTAGATATAATTTTTAGCTTAAATCACTATTATACATTGAGTAATGATTAGAGTGAGACCATTGATTGAGTATAATTGTGTTTTTATGTGTAGAGAGATTATATTACATTGCTAAAAAGCTAAAGCTGCTGCATTCAAAGAGGGACTCATTATTGTTTTTTGCTAGCACCAATAATTAATATCACCATTAGCCTTTTGCATTCATGCCTAAATTTTTTTCTTTGCAATTTGTATAAATTAAATAACGAGCGTAGGTATATATTATGTAGAAATACGTAAAACTTCTTTTATATCACTTTGCCCTTAGCATTTTATGTGCTTTGAATGTATTCCTTAGACTCTTTCAAGTTTCTGAGTAGATTGGTTACGAAATATTTTAACAACTTGACATTTTTGACACTTTGACATGTAGTAAAAAGCGAGGCCACTTGATATTACATAATCTGTAAAAGAGTTTTGAGCTATAATATTTGAAAATAATTTACATTGACTTGACATCAAGGGAGAAGCAATAAAAGCAGTAGCATATACAACTCTCTCTCTCTCTTAAATAGTTATGCAACATAAATTGAAACATGGTAGTAAAATTCCATAGAAAAAAGTTATTAGTGTGTTGCTGTATTTTTTTCTTCCACTTAGTCATCTCATGCATAATTTGCATGGAATTCAACAAAACTTTTCTTCTGTTCTTTCTCTCTTGTTCTTTTTTCCTGTTCTGTTTCATAGACTTACTTATTTACTCAGAAAACTATATTTAGTATGTTTAAAGAAATACATAGAAGAATAGCTATAGGAGTGGTTGTTAGTGGTAGAGTTGCATATTTTAATAGCAAGTTGATTAGGCTAATTGAACAACAGAAATGATGTTCTCAAACAAAAACGAAATAGCTTTTTCTGCTTGTTGTTCCAGTCATTAAGATAGAATACATATTCATTCATTCATTCATGGCATGCTCTACTTTTTCTTGTCATGAATGAAAAAAAAGGTTTTTAGTTTTTTGTGTAAGTTCAAAAGGTAAATGGCAGTCTACTGAAAAAAAATCCTTATGTAATAATAACCTCTAATGGCAGACTTGAAACTGATTGTCAGTGGGCAATTGTATTTTTATATAATTCTAAAAAAGTAAATCACTCCTACTACATCTTCGTGACTCTTGTTCTTTTTTTTATACTTTCTCATACCTAGTATGTCTGATCATTATATAAAATGTTATTACCAGAGCCAGCTTACATAGTTTATTTTTTTCTTTACGTCTATTAGTAAAGTTTTCGTAGGTAGAGCTGAGTACTTATTGGATATTGAAAACTAATGTTATATATTCAGGTTTCAATTTGGAGAAAGTATTATAATGGGCGTGGGCTCACATTAAGTAAAAGGTGAAAGTTCGCTACGTAACATTGGAATTACATACCAAACAAAATGAAAGAGAAGTAGAAAATGAATTAGCAAAAAATAAATGTACTATATATGTAGTACATTGCTGTATAGCTCTTGATTAAGCATAATAAAGCAGTACTTGAAGTTAAGTACAGTTTTCTCGTACTCAATTTATGAACTTGCGGAACTTGAACTAATATTTATGTGACACGTCCTTTAAACAACGCTCTATCATTCCATTCACGCTCTCATGTGGTGTATATAGTAGTAAACATTGACCAATTTACGAGTTGCAATGCTAAAAAGAGAAATCCTACAAACCTTTTGGACTAGAGACTTGAATGCCA
>VCNE01005622.1:0-14057 GCA_009869805.1 Oncopodura yosiiana
AAAAGCCATTAGTGTCATATTCGCAACAACAGGACTCCATATGAGTACTTCTTTAGTACTTGTGTGATCACTTAAAGTAACCTAAAAAGTGAAGCAAACATACAGCAAATCTATTTTATAGTTAGGTGCCGAGAATAATAATAAATAAATAGTTTAGTGCCTGAGAAGCTTTTTTTATTTCGTGAAGACTACAGGATTTGCATTTGTAACTTGAAATATCGATAATAGATTTTTACATTTTTTTAACTTCATAGAGTACAATATATTGGCTTACCTTTTTGGTTTGTTTTGAAATTTGAATTATTGATTCTATGTAGTGATCTGCTATGATGGCTAGTCCGACAAATGAATACAAGAGGATAATCCTACATAGAGAAAATAATTATTCAGTTACAAAAAAATAATTTAAGGAAACTACTATTTTGTTCACTAACAGATAAAGTATTGTCAACAACTTTGGATCCCATGTGTATCGAGTAATGTTATAATTTAAGGTTACATGGTCACATGTTGTGACGCCAGAAGTATTAGTTTCTAAAACCATTTTTTGTGCACTCGATTTTTTTCAAAATGTTGATAACTGACAGTATGTCATGACTTATAGTATTGAGACTGAGTATCTAAAAATATGTGTCTGGAGAAAACTCTAGTACTGAATTCATTTAGTGCATGATTTTATCAAAAGGCAGTTTGACAATAATAATGGAAATTACAAAAACGTCCTTGGCACGAGACAGGAGTTTTGTTTATAAATATACCTGACCAAACTTTTTTTTTTTAAAAAGACACATAAGTTTATGAGACATGTCTTGAAAGAATATTTAATATTAAGGTGCAAGCAATACAAGTTCTATCAGATTGGTTTGGTGTGACCAGCAATTTACAAGGTCTTGTATACAAATTGTCAACTGAAGTATGCATAAAATTTTTCAAAAGTATATACATAGAATATGGAGTATGGCCATGCAAAGTATAATTTGAATGACCTTACCTTGTAATAATAGTAGAGCAACCACAAAAGGATTACCCTCTTATTTTTACAACTTAAAGTTCAAAACAATTGCAAAATATAAGAGACAACTTATAATAAATACTGCTATCAGTTATGTATGGAATTCTAATCCAAACTATTGAGTAGTTTTTTCTTTAAGATTGAGAGATAGGTACCTTTTAGTTTTAGCAACAAAAAAGTTGTAAAATCCTATCATGGCAATAGTTAAATATTTTTTATTGGTATTTTTGGTATATACTAGGCAATTTACAATAGGAAGACCCTTTGAAAGCTTTCGAATAATTTATAGAATAAGAAGTAAAAACCTGCAAATTATAATTTGAATGACCTTACCTTGTAATAATAGTAGAGCTACTACAAAGAATTGCTCCCTTATAGTTACAACCTGAAGTTTTGAACTTCAAAACAATTGCAAAGTATAAGAGACAACTAATAATGCTTTCAGTCATGCATGAAATTCTAATCCAATCTATTGAAGTTTTGTCTTTGAGATTGCGAGATTACTTTGCATACTTACTCATTATTCCCACAAGAAGTTTTTAGCAACCTATAATCGATAAAAACAATATTAAGATGTTCATCTGTAGGAATACTAAATTGAAACTCACTGATGATTACAACATTAAAAGACGATCACTAGACCAACAGCAACTTGAACGAAAAACTACTTACATAAAGTATTATAAATAAATATAAAGTATAATAAATAGTATAATTTTGCATTTTGGAACGACTCTGATGAATGCATCCTCCTGATACGCTTTTAACTAATAATGCAAAGTAATGAAGGACATGAATGAGGATATTACTTAAACTTTAAATCTTCAAAGAGCTGAAAACAAGCTGTTCAGATTCTGATTTTCTCTTAACTCATTTACATATAGTCAACAATTCATTTAGGTACTACAACTAGAGAACACTTTGATATTTTATCTCTAAAGCTCTCAATAAAGAATGAGAGAGGTATTAGAGATTGTTTGATTTAAGGAAGTTAGCCAATATGAATTAATGCATTATAAGGAAGAACTTGTGTTGTGTCAAATGTGTCAAGCATTTCTACATGCTGCCGTTTTCTAATCAATGCAAATGTGAAACAATTTTTGATGATAAATCAATCAATACCCTATTATAAAACGATAGTGTGTGTATGGTGTAAGTATCCAATTCGACTGCACGGGCCACATATAAGATACAAGTGGCGTCCAGCTATGTGTACCATTCTTTCGTTTTTATTTTCAGGTTACTTACAACTTTCCAGCGAGATTTTATTATAATAATTAAGAAACTTATTTAAACCAATCTACAGAGTAGATTTGGCTACTAGTTTATCATAAATGAACCAAAATGATGACTTAACCACTGTTAGGGGCACTATGAGATATAAAGTGCCAAAATGTATCTTGTTTTAAAATTGAAATGTGAAAATAGAAAACAGAAAAAGACTTTTGTTTGAGGTAAATTACTTTAACTTGTTAAGTGATTTAAATTACAACTACAACTAATTAAGAAATCCTTCTGACACCATGATTCGGAGAAGTCCAACTCGGATTGAATTGAAATTGGAAGATCTTCAAGAATTTGAGTTTATACAAAAATTTGAAAAAAAGAAAACTTTACTTCAAGATGCTCAACAACAACAGAAATTATTACGTCAAGAAAGAATTGGATTAGGTTTTGTTCGTCCAGTTAGAAGTGGCTCAGCCTCTGTGCCATTAGTTTCGTCAACAACTTCAGCTCCAGTTACACCTATTAATAATAATAATAATCCAGTTACTGCTGCTACTACCACCATAGCTAGTGAAAGTAGTTCAACAAATACAACAACAACATCAACAATAATTACAGAAACATCTTCTACTACAAATAATAATAATGATGGAGCTGCGAGAACAAGTGCGACGACTCCTGTAACTTCCACAACTGCAATGGATGTTGAAACAGTACGTTTTTATCAAACTTTTTAATATATATATATATTGTGTTAAATCAATTGTCTGGAATCTATTCTTTTAACAGGTACCAGAAACTGCTGGAGTTGATATGAGTTTAAGTCTAAGTTTTTCATAAAAGTAATTTTTATATCTATGTATCAATTTTTTTCAAAGTACAGTAAACACTAAAGACTTTTTTCTTTATTAACATCTTTCAAAAACAATGACATACATTTCTTTTATTACTTAAATTTATAATGTGTAACTAAAGGAAAGTAGAAGGACAATATTAGCAACTGTCAATAATTTAAAAGTATTTTCAACTTTTGTACTTGATACACCCAAACTAGTTTTTCCAGATTTATTTGGTGGTGTAAGTTTTGTCTTTTTCTTTTTTGGACTTTGTGTAGTTGTAGTAGTAGGTATTATAGGTTCAACAAAATCATCACCTTTTTGAATTCCAAAATGTAATTCATCACCTCTAGCCCAAGACCAAGCCATTTGTTCGCTATTCCAATTGTAAGCTAATGTACCATTTTTACTAATCACAATTGCTCCACCATCAGCTTCAGAAATTCTTGATGTCATTCCATTTAAAACATTTAAAATTGCAACAGAAGGTTCTACACCTTTTTCTATTTCATAAGCTATTTTAGTTGCTACTCTATATCGAATAAATCCTTCTCCTACGCCTGTTCCTGATACGCCGCACACTTCATCATCAGCTAGCGTTCCAGCCCCAATTATCTATTACAGAAAAATCCATAATGTTAATAAAGCAGAACTAAATATTCTACCAATTCATTCGTTTAAACAAAATGAACTTTTGGAGTTCAGAAATAACTTTCAACAAGGTCGAAAAAGTTTATTTACTGGAGTATCTCCTACTCTTCCTTCCATTTTTCCTCTCATACCACCAGTACTTGTTGCACTTGCAATTTGTCCACGAGAATTTATGGCTACAGCTCCTACTGTACCTGCTCTTCCATGAGATGAAGTACTAAAAAATGAAATTGAAATTATATATAGAAGTAACCTTTATAAAACTAAACTTCCTTCTAATATTGTTATTATATACGTGTCAATGCTGGACTTGCTGGTAGATTTTTTATTTTGAATAGTTGTTGTGGAATTATCAGTTGAATTATTGACTATAGTTGTTGAGTCTGGGGGAGGAATCAATTCACTTGTGGGTACCAACTGAATTCCCTGAGAATATGCAAATTTTTCTGCTCCTATTCCAACAAGAAATACATGATCTGTTCTTTCCATAACAAGTCTTGCAACAGAAATTGGATTACGAACATGTCTTATGCTTGCAATAGCTCCTACACTTAGATCTGTTCCGTTCATAATTGCACTAAATGTAAGTATATTATTATTTTTAGGTCTCTTATTATTAATAACAAATCTCAAATCTTATTCTTACGCATCCATCTCAATTTCACTAGTATTTGTCTGAACAGAACCATATCCAGCATTAAAGGCTGGTAAATTTTCCAAAATATTTACAGCTCTTTCTACGGCATCCATTACATTATCAGTTTCCATTAAAATTGTATGTCCTTCTCTTGCAGCTCTTTTTAGTCCATCAAATTTTTCTTCAAATTTATCCTCAGAAATAGTTCCTGCACCTCCATGAAGAATTATAGTTGGTTGAATATCTATTTTATAATATTTCATAACAATTATAACAAAGATATTAATTATTGTCAAATTGTAGCCTAATTTTTTTTAACTAACCTTGACCATTTACTATAAAATTACTCAAAACAACGACTAGTATTATGACCCATTTTTTTGAAATTGGCATTTTCTCTTCCTGTTGTTTTCACTAATAATACTTGCCAATTTTTCCCCGGACGAAAAATGTCTTGCAAACAGGCTGCAATCGTGATGACTAACTAAAAATTTTAAATGAAGTTATCAAGTGTTTCATTCAATATACTATATATGTACATTTTTACTGTTCATGCTCAAGCAAGCAATTTTTTTATGATAGATAAGCATGTTTTTCTACAACACACTTATAAAGTTCTGTTTAATAATAATTTTACTATGGTTCGATATAAAAGTACATAAGTTGGCCTCTAAAAAATGATTTGTACATAAAATAATGATAACTTACGTCATGTTTAATATAAACTTAGACAATGTGTTATCTTTCCATATTATTGTTATGTCCAACTAATACTCATGTCATGACATGGAATCTAAAAGAATTTCTTCAAGATACCTTGACTGACTTGTATAAGCAAATTATAATTTATGATTATGGTATTTTTTATTCAAATTACAAAATATTATATGCATTCTCAGGTTTTTTCGGATGAAACTGGAATATTATATAAAAAAGAGACGTCTAGCATGGGCTTATAGATTACTGTCGTCGTCAATGAAAATTACAATGACAGGCGATATTTTTATTCACATTGTTTTTTTAGTTCCGGGATTATATATATTTGTATTAAACTTTTATAACTCTAAATATTCATCCTTTGATATTAAAGTTTTGAGTGTACTAAGCATTTTAGATAATTCCTGATACAAATCTGAGAATGATGGTCTATTTTCAGGTTGTGGCTGCCAAGTTTTTATCATCAAGTCATATATTTCATTAGTAGCATTTTTTGGTTGTCCAAGTCGAAGACCTTCATCTAACTGTTTCAAAAAGTCAAAATCCCAACTGTAGCATGCAAATGGCATTTCAGCTAATGAAAATATTTCCCATATTAGTATTCCAAAACTCCATACATCTGATTGTGTTGAAAATGTCAAATCTTTAAGGCTTTCCAAACTCAACCACCTGAATTTTATATCGTGCTAAATAAATACTCTAATTCAGATTATTTAAAGTAAAATTGCAAGTACTTACCTCCAGGGTAAAGCACTCTGAGTCTCTTTAATATATTTTGTATACTGATAAAGTTTTTTGGATAGCCTACAATTGAGAACTGTTTATTAATATGGGTCAAATGAAATATTAAGTTAATGTAAATAATACCCAAAATCTGATATCTTTGCATGTTTTCCAAAACTTAATAGAATATTTCTACATGCCAAATCCCCATGTAAAACATTATTTTGGGCTAGATGTGTCATCCCATTTGCAACTTCTGATGACCATTGGATTAGATCCGTAGTTGTCATACTTGTGTTCACATTGAATCCATCATTTACATTAGCATATTCACCTCTGTCAAACAAAATAACAAACGTGTATCAAGCTGTAAGAATAGAATTTGTTTCTCAAAACTAACTTTGTCTCATTCATATCAAATTTTCCATCTTTAACAAAACTATGAAAAACTCCACGTTTGGCTTTTAAATAATCATGTAAACTACCATATGGACAAAATTCACATATAATTGACAGTTTGCCTATAGTAGAAGGAAAAAGTGTTGAAAAGATCATAAAGTATTTATATTTTATTACGATTTCTTATATGAGATGTCTGAGCTCCAAGTAAATTGACAATGTTCTCATGTGGTTTTAGAAAAGTCATAACTTTTAACTCTGTCAACAACGTTTTAAAGTAATTACTTCCAGCATTTTGCTTTACTGTTTTTACTGCAACTAGTACTGGTGGCTCACAAGTATGTAAAGTTCCTCTATAAACCAATCCATAATTACCTATTACAGAGATATAAAGATGTAAAAGTTAATCTCACTTTGCCTCATTTCACTTTGTAAGAAATTAAACCTTCTCCAAGCAAATTATCATAGTCTACAAAAAAACAACAAATTGAGACAATATTTTAATTATAATATTCATTTCTTCATACCAATTTCCAATTTGTCTTCTGGTACTTCAAAATTCATATTATAACCTTGATGCTTAATTCTTTCAAGGTCATTTGAAAAATTAATATCTGCATAATTACTCCCTTGCTCAAATTCTTCAACTTCTGCGTCACTTAATGCAGTTAATGCAGTATTGAATCCTCCATAAGCTTGGATTTCTTTGATGAAACAACTTACAACATAAATACAATAAATTTTATACAAAAGGTAAAAACTAATGAAGCAAAGGAGTAAAATTGATAATTTGAAGATGATATGATGTGTAATAATAATTACAGCTATACTAAGGATAGCAATGGTACTGAAGATTATCCAACGTTTGCAATTATTTTGATCTCTCTATGAAGAAGTAGTAGAAGAAGAAAGAGAAATTATTGTACCATATTATACAAGGAAATTAGTGGATATTATATATTTTTTACCTTTTTAGCAGACTTGAAAAGATATACTCCTAGATAACCACTGATAGCTTTGATTGTTGAAGATGAAATCCAAACTGTCAAGCGCACTTTAGAGACAATAATAATTAGAAAGTCATTATTATTTTTAAAACTTTTTACCTACTTGAGAAGTACATGTATTGACCCGTATTCCAATAGTCCATCCAAATACTATATTTCTGAGCAACTTCCGTCAAAATGAGTATAATACCAAATAAAGATATGCCAATTTCTGTCAAAGCAATTATTCTCACTGCTCCCTGAAGAACACCACACCACGGTTGAAAGAAAAATCGTCTAATTGAAGCAGACACTGAAGATCTCTTAGGAATATTAGTATATGTTTTGTTTATTGTTGATGACGACTCAGCCATTTTTAATTATAATTATTGTCACATATTCTATTTATATATATAAGTAGTAACATATGTTTAATTGCTTGTTGTCTGATCTAGAAAATCATGCTAATAATCAGGAAAAATCATATAAATGTGGTTTACTATATGCGTACATATAAGGAAAAGAAAACATCTTTTAGTATTATAAAAATAATATTGTTAGCAATTACGTAAGACAAATTAAGAAGAAGAAGATAAATATACATCACTAATGATTATAGTAGATAGGAATTTTATTTGAGTTAGACAATTCAAAGGTTTAAATAAACAAATCTGAATAAGTAGAAATGCCAGAACAAGTGCTAGGTTAGGTACAATAGAATTATTATCCTCAAAAATATGTTAGAACGATTTTTGTTAATGCGAGTATAATTTTGCTGTTCTTGTATCCAATTTTAATTACTACATTTTATTACACTTGGTTAAGAATTGCTCATTAAAATAAACTGTAAGTACATATGTATTTCTTATCACTATGTATTAGTGTTACAGCCGCCTTTGCTGCTAAATACAATTGAATTATTATACTCAAATACATCAAGGTGCTTGATAGACTCTGCAAATAAAAGTATCCTTGTTGTAAAACGTAACATTTAATAATTCTATGTACTCACCGACAGAAGTATTTTTCTATCTACTGTAAATAAACTAGCTCCACTTAATTCCCATTTCCACTGCAAAATTAGTTTGGCTATTTTTATTTCATCAGGTAAAAACTTTGAACAACAATGATTCATAATTAGCCATTCTGCAATTGTATTTTGATTTTTCTTCACCTTTGAAATTAAACAGTCATTTACCACATTTATATATATATGCTACAAGGCTACATTGTCATTTACCAATAGTTTCAATTTGTGACCCCATTCAACAAGAAGAAAATTCTGAAACGCTCCAGTTGACATCCAGATAAGGAAAGTAATACTAAAAGTTCCAGATTGATCGTCCCAATAATAAAACAAGATTGTTGAAATACCACATGTGAAAATCACAATAGAACTTGAAACTAATATCAAAAAGTAAATTCCTGCAACTTTTTGAAACAATTCAAAACGTTCTTGAATTTGTTTCCATTGAATTAATAATGTCTTATCTTTATCTACTGAATCTATTTGGCTACAAGTAGTAGTAAGGTATTGGGAAAATTCATCGAAAATCTTACCACAAATATGTGCTAAAATAAATATCCAACTGTATACATGCATTGTTAATAATGCTGCAATAATCAAATATGCAATTAAGCTATAGCTTACAATATACTGAGTTTGTTTCATGTTCATAATTGATCCCAAGTGATACTGAATTTCAGCAGAATACATAGCTTTAAAAGTGTCTCCATTTGCAAATATAGCAAGTTCTATATATGGCAAAGCAATCGTGAAATACAAAATGACAAATGTGACTATAAAAATCGGTTTCTTGATAGTACTACGAGTTAGGTTATGCTTTATATTTTGAGGTAAGTCTACAAGAGAACCTTGAAGTTGGCTAATACTTAGATTTAGAAACAATGATGACACAAGAAACAAGAAATTAGTGAGGTATCCTATAATATCAGATCCATGTATAGATAGAAATGGGATAATTTGCTCTGCTTTATTTCCTGATGATCTAAAACTTCGAAAGCCAGCACTGCTTGACAATAAAACAAATGTAGCATGAAGTAAAACACAAATGCAAGAATAAATTCGCCAAGTAAAGACTTTCGGTGTCAAGAAATTCCCTTGAGGTTTAATGGAACCAGATAGAATTCCAATGAAGTTGATAATTTTTAGCAAGTGGTCAATTTTCATGATGTTGTATGGCTGCCACTTCTGTATCACAACTGCTGATTTGAATCTAATTTATATAGACAGGTGTAAATGAAAGTATTTACTTTCATCTCAAGAACCATATGCATATATGAGTACTAAATCGATTAGTTTTATTGAGAGTCTCTTGGCATTTGACTAGGAAAGATATTTGTGTCTACTATGCAGCAAGTTTATATCAAATTCATGACAGCTTCATTGTCAGAGTCTTTATAGTCCTTGCCTTCAGATTTCTAACAAATAATAAATTTCTTACGTATAACTTGTACCTATTTATGTCTCAAAGATTTTTATGTTTGGAATTCCTGTAGTATAATTTCATTAGACAGACGTATGGCAGAAAAATAATGAGTATCACAATTCAATTAGCTGTAAAAGACAAAACAGTAATTATAGATGAAAGTTTGCAGGTGTAGATATGTGTCAGATTTCAAAGCATCTATAGTTCTTTTTGGTAAATAAGACACTAGCAATTAGTGTGTTGTGTTTCTATCACTCATATTCTTCGAACAAGCAGATTTTTCCTAATATAATTTATTTACATTTTGGATATATGTATCTTATTTATAGAGTAGTACATTATTAGATGGAATTTGTAAAACACTGCAAGCTAATATACTAACGAAATAGTATGATGAACAATACTAGTACAATTATACTGAAGCATGTGCTTTCACTCGGTTTTCATTGTCGTTCTCTTTTATCACATTGTTGGAATAATTTCTTAGCATTTCATCATTTATCTTTGGTGACGTTTTTACTGCCAACTTATTTGGTGAAGAGACATACATTCTTGTAGTTTTTACACTTGCTCTATCAAACAGAGTAGCATTACCATTGTTGCAATGTCCATTTGGTCTATGATTAGCTAATGAGCCAAATAAAACACAACCATTTCCATTAGTTCTATTTGATTTATGAAAGTGTATTGACGAATGACCACGATAATAATTAGTAGATCCATTACGATGACATTCGCAAAATGGGTATCGGATTCTGGACAGAACTGATTGGAAAGCTGAGCGAAATCGAGTGTTGACCCAAGCGTAGACCTAAGATTAATATAAGAATTAGATTTGAATCTAACAAAATGAAAAATTATCTCTGTACTTACAATCCAATTAAAAGTTGAGTGAGACATTGCTAAGAAATGACATCCAAAAAATAAGTAGTTGATATTTTCCATTTTGGCAAAAGGTTTATAGAATTGATAAAATAGGGAAAAGATGTTGATAGGAAGCCATGAAACTGTGTACCCAAGTACGACCATCAATGTCATTCGCACTGTCTGATATCGGATTCTGGACAGAACTGATTTGAAAGCTGAGCGAAATCGAGTGTTGACCCAAGCGTAGACCTGAGGTCAAAAACATAATTAAATTACAAAACTTTACATTCTAATTGTTACCAAAATTATTTCTTACAATCCAATTAAAAGTTGAGTGAGACATTGCAAGGAAATGACATCCAAAAAATAAGTAGTTGATATTTTCCATTTTGGCAAAAGGTTTATAGAATTGATAAAATAGTGAAAAGATATTGATAGGAAGCCATGAAACTGTGTACCCAAGTACGACCATCAATGTCATTCGCACTGTCTGCAAAGTAAATATATATATGCAATTTTAATTTTCTACATTTCCATATCAGACTATGTAAACACTTGTAAGATATTAGCTTGATTTGTAAACAAGCTTTATAGCCTTTAGATAGATAAGTGTTGAAAGATTCTATCGGAAGTATATATTACAACAAGAACGGAAATCTTTTGTTTACTAAAATAGCATCAAAGCATTCAGTTGATATTTTCCATTTTGGCAAAAGGTTTATAGAATTGATAAAATAGGGAAAAGATGTTGATAGGAAGCCATGAAACTGTGTACCCAAGTACGACCATCAATGTCATTCGCACTGTCTGGAAAGTAAATAAATTCAATATTAATTTTCCACATTTCCATATCAGACTATGTAAACACTTGTAAGATATTAGCTTGATTTGTAAACAAGCTTTTATAGCCTTTAGATAGACAAGTGTTTGGAAGATTCTATGGTATAAGTACACATTAAAACAAGAACGGAAATCTTTTGTTTACTAAAATAGCATCAAAGCATTCATTTGCGTATTATTGTATCTTTATTGTAAGTAGCTTTTCTTTGAAGGTCACTGTAGTGTAAAGGGATTACAAATTTGAGATAATCCTTAACACTGTGTATCAAAATTCCAATGCTCGACATAACCATTAATCTCTTGAAAATGCTATTCATAGAAATGGATGTAAACCTCTTTACTAAAGTATGCATTAGAGACATCATTGATTGATAGTTCTTATATGCAAGCTTTCTAACATGAACTATTTTGCGTTCAACAGTTTTATCCCGTTTATCATAGTTCAAAAAGTTGAGCTTACAGTGAACTGTTTATAGTGGTAGGTCAAAATACTAAACATTTTTGGCTAGCTAGTAATCCTTTCTCACTTTACTCATTCAATTTCATGCTTCTAGCCTAAAGTATTCATTACTCTCTTTAACTAAAAGATCCAAAAGTTTTTTAATTTTGGAATTTTATTATACAGCATTTTGGCTCAAGTTGACTATTTGTTCTATAAGGAAATGTCTTAAGAAGTGAAAGTAGCATTCTGAGCTCATTATAGCACTATGAAAAGATACATTTTCCTAAAATGTATTTATAGGGGACTCGAATTATAAGCAAAACCAAGCAGTTGAGATATTGACACTTATAGACAGAGTCCACGGTACATAAAATGATATTTTATACATGCGTCTCAAATCATATTATTCCATAGTTCAAAAGTCCAGCAAGTGCAAAATCTCCTTGGGCAAGAAACATTGTTCGCGGAAATTGCTTCCCTTGATTAAAAAACAATAAAACTGTAGAGAGTTACACAAGAACGGAAATTGCATGCGACTTTTTTATATATTGCGTCTTATTGTCAACACATGCTAGCTCCAATGTATTTAATTCTCTTTCGGTGACCACAATAAATTCATTCCAGTTTGTGTTCTTGATTTTAATAGCATGTCAGGTCTCAAAAGATATTTTAGAAGGTTGTATTACAGAACACGAATGTAATACGTCATACATGCTCATAACAAAATTATTAATTAAGAAAAACCTTGTTTAATTTTAGATTCCATAAGAAAGTTACAAAATTCTACAAACCTTTCGTTTAGCTTTGGCAAGCCTCAGGTCACGAATATCTTCTGCTTCTCCTGCTGAACTTTGTTGCTTTCCAAATACAGCAAACACAATTCTAGTGTAGGTAAATATTAGAACAGCTAATGGAAAGAAATACTGCAGAATCATTAGAGCCAAACTGTAAATCAATCTGTGGTGCTCATCGCTCCATTTCTGAAATATCAAATAATATGACATGAACAATTCAATATGAACTAATCAGAATTGAGTAGAGCAGAAGATATCTAAAAAGGTAGCAAATATTGCTGCTAAAGATGAGCTTATAAATTAGACACGGAAATGACGATTGAATTGATGATTGCCTTAGACTCTAATCTTCAATACTCTATCATTCCATCAAAATACATTAGAGACTTTCCTACAGCTACTTTCCTTTTTCCAATCGACGTTAGCTCTCAGAGGTATTATAAAATCCTTTCCTATTAATCTTTTAGCCGATGTAATAAAAAAGAAAGCTAAAATACTTTTGTATGCTATGTAAAGTTTGCACATCTACACTTTTACACTCTGCTGCTTTTACTAAATACACGAGAGTAAAAATCCAGATGCGACACAAAAGTCACTATACTTTAATCTATGGGAATATACATACTGGTGTCAATTTCTATTCACACATAGACTCGTACAAGTATATAAAAGAGAGGAATTTAATTAATTCGAGTTTTCTTTTATTCGTTTTTAATGAGATACCTCTCATGTGCCATCCGAAAAGATTATCGATCGCACTCACTATTGCTTAGCTATTATGAGTCCTCTTTTTCATACGGATTTATTATACGTACTGATAGTACTAATGAATAGAATTAGCTGTCAACTTCATTACAAGGATTTTTAGCTGCAAACGACTTCTTGAACCATTATGGCTAAAGTCTGATTTTTCCTCAAAGCTAAACCATTTGTCGACAGCCACAGAAACTTTATGCTGGTGAGGAGAGGCTCAGGTTTTTTTGACTCGAGATTTTAATAGTGAGAATAGTGACTATAATCAAAATATTTGGGAAAATTACACGTCTCTACCTAACTCTTGAATTTTGATACTGTACTGGATATTGAAATTGTATCAGTTGTAAACTATGTCTCAATGCATTTACTCTACGCTACTTAGCATTTCTCGACTCAAAATTGAAGTTTTCAGCATCAAGAGAGTTAGGTAGAGAAATGTATGTAGAAGGAATTCAGAAATCTCAATCCATATTTATTTCTGAATCTTTTGACTATAGTCAGTATTAAATCCCTGGCTCAAAAAGCATGCGACTCTCCTCGTAAGAAGAAGTAATTTACACATTTCTCCAAAATTTTGTCCTGCATGTCTACATGTGGCTTTTTAACCTATTTTAAGAAACTCTATTTTCTTACCTCATCACAAAGAGGCAGTCCACTTTCTCCAATGTACAACTTGGTAAAAACCGCAACTGGTGCTGCAGTGAGGATGGCGACAAGCCA
>VCNE01005626.1:0-54718 GCA_009869805.1 Oncopodura yosiiana
TAATTTATAATATTTGTATATTTGATTTTTAATTGTTAACTTGATATATTTATGCTATGTAATAATCAAATATATATAATTTTTTTACCCTTTGTTAATAATGCTGATTCTATTATAAAATAAAAATTTTATTTATTTATTTTTTTAAACACTAATCTCAAATACCAAGGCTTGTTGTAGTATTTTCATTTTATTTTTCATTTTTTATTTTCATGCTATTACACTACATACAATAAGGATTTCATTTTTGGCATTTAGTATCATCAATTTTGGAATAAAATTTAACCATTTCCCACCTCATAACCAATGCCTACACAATGAAACAATGTAGTTCACCAAAAAAATTTCCTAGACCCAAAAATTTTACATTTTTGTTTATGTAAATTAGTCGATCATTATCTTGGAGAAATCTCTCTGGTCAAGAAGTCTCACTATCTTCTCCTCATTGAGTGCTATAATAAATTTTAAGTAAAGCTTGAATTGATATACTGAACACTGACTGACTTAATGAATAAATATGCATACAGCTTGTTTTAGCCAGTTTAGTGTCTATTGTGTATATTCATCATTTTATTTAATTAAACATGAAAAACAATTGCCTAGTGTCAAAATGCAGTCGATTTTATTTAATAAAAATATACTGTCGGTAACATTTTAAAAATATTTCATATTAACAAAAATATTCAAATAATTCACTTTTTCTTGAGTTCTTTTAGTAGGAATTTCATTATTATTTATTATTATACAATAGAAAATATTAGCAAATATTTTGTCTTATGGTAATCGAGTTTCACAAAGTGTATGCCATTGAACATGTTTAGTATTGTGAATACTCATCATATCACTCCAGTGTTGTAGTCTATCTCCTTTAGAAACAGAACTCAATAGTACACCTCCTAGATTTCCACAAATAATATATAAATAAGTAATAAGACATTCATAAAATATATTATTGAGTATTATTCTATTTACCCAAATAATCATTACTTTTCCCAGCACTTTTATCCCAGACTGAAACTGTCAATGCAAGTCTGGACAAGTCAATCAGTGGAACTTTTAGAGAGAATTCTTCACGAAATTCTGGACTCAATGTTTTCCATTTGACACTAGTTTTGTATTTTCGATTTAAAGAAAAACGACTAGAGCTCAAACTTCCCAAGTTAGCATCATGCACAAGTTGTCTGAAATATAAAAGAGTAATATATACAAAGCATTATTTCGTCCTATTACATAACATATACAATAATGAATCAAAAAGACAGGAGTTTAATTTAAAAAAGAAATGACACCTTTAACTTTCTTTTATTCTTAATTGACCACTTGCCATTTCCATGTGTAGATATTTTGATAAGATTCAAAAACAACAAGACATGCTTCATTCATTGAAAATAGAAAAATTTGACTTGCGTGCACAGTACTTCAGTATTACTTGTAGTAGCTAAAACTAAACTATATAAAAGTTTTATATATGAAGTGTAGTTACACTCAGTGTACAAAACTTAGCTTTGAAAGTATTCCATTTTAGACTTATGGCTCAGATTACTACACTGTTTTCTGAAAAGGCTGACGTATATGAAACTAGAACATTTTAGACTGTAACATGGATTAACTATTCTACATTTTATATATAAAAACAATATGACTGTATAAGTGAGTTGCTACTGTTACATGAAGGATAGATAAGAGAGTCAAGATATGAGTTCTTAAATGTGTAGGTGTGTTGCGTGTGCTTAAATTTCTAATAAACTCTTGTCACAGCCAAAGAGCGACTCAAGTTTAATTCATGCTTCACTTTACCATGAAGCATTGAGATTCAATTTCTAAACTCTGCATCTAATATAGAGTTCTTTGAGCCAACTAAAAATAAACTAAATTATGCATATTGTGGTCTTTTAAAATGTAATTGAGAAATAAATTACGATTCAAACTGACATGATTAGCATATATACATATAGTATTTCATACAAGTTGTGAAAGTAAAAGTTGACTATAAAAGGAAGACTATAGACTCTTATATAGAATATACAGAGTGCTAAGCTTCAATAAGCTAAGTTTGAACTTAAAAAGAAACTTACACTTGGCAATATGAGTCAGACGTCCTATTGTGATCTAATGCGGGCAAATCCGCCCGTATCACACCAACAACTAAAGTACTTTTATCTGTAATGTAGCTCAATGAGAGTAGCAGTCGGGGCCCCTCATTCTAAAAAAAACAAGGAAAAGCAATTGTTGTTTAAGTAGATAGTTGTTTAAATGAAAAATGACATTTTTCTATCTACTTGTTGCTACCTCATTTACAACTAATATAGATTGAGTTGGATTATATACAAATGAAATAATAAAATGTATTGAGAAAATTTTTATTACGTTTCGTGCTTTCTCCAAGCCTAAGCTAAAGAATCGAGTTTGTTGTGATTTGATTTTATGTAGGGGCACTTTTGCTGATCCTAGACAATCCTTTCCCCATTTGTCTTCATCTGTAATGACAATACAAAGACATTCTCATTAGCTTTATATATGGTGCATCTTGATGAAACAATTATATGAGCGGACGGACTTTCTATTAAATTATTTTAAAGGTTACAAAAAGGATGCAATCGTCTGGCTCATTAATGATATTACTGGAATTGATTTTATTACTGATACTGCCTTTAAATTGGAGAAATCCTATGGCTTAACATTCAGTGACTTGATACATATATATCTCTACAAATCATTATATGGCAGTTCTAATTAATTTAATAATAAGTAAAAGCCACACAGACTGTTATTAACGATGACTCAGTCTAGGCAGTGATTATAAGTTATTAATATTGTATTATATAATCAAATCGGTGAAATGCATACAAGATACATATAGATTATTATTATTTAGAATCTCTTATTATTCCCTTGTCGACTAAAATCAAAGTACAAACATATATTACATTTAAATTACATTTTACACTTTGCCTTACCTATTACATTGATTCTCATCGTTTGCCAAGCCAAGTCATTCTGTGTTACTCCATAAAATGTGAGTGTCTCATTGAAAATCGGATTCAGTGTCTTGTGTACAGTTTTAGTACGCAGATGATTTCCCTATTTTAAAAGCAAATTAAAAAAGAAATTAAGAGATAAGGTTGGTGTACTATATGAAATTAAATGTCAAGTAAAGCTGAAGCAGCAAATAAATTTCAATAGTAGTAGTAGACTGCTACAATATTGCAACTTAGCAATTATGGAAGGTAGTTTTATGGAATAAAAATATTATTACTTTCACCAGCAGAAACATAAAAGATATCAAGAATAAATAAGAGTAGACAAATATTTATGTTTAGTACAAGAGATAATTATACAGAAGAGTTGAGGTAAATGCAAATGAATTATTATTATAAATTAGATATACAAACGTACCTCAAACCGTGCCGGTATTAACTTGAGCATACAATAAGCATCTGTAAGGCCATTTACGTCTTTAGGACTCAGGTCCTGTAAAAAAACAATATAAATATACAATCAAAATAAAACGAAGCATAAAATAATCTTGAGGTCATGAAAAAGAAGTTCTCTAGAAGCAAAGGTACATACATATTATACGTTGTGTAGTAAAAAGACGCATATACCGGTATAAATGTTTATTATTTTTATACACAAGAGAAGATAATACACTTTCACTGTAAAGACTCTTTTTGGTGTATATGCACAGCAAAAATATTATACTCACTTCAGAGAGCCTTATTTACTAAAAGAAGATATATAGATATATAACTGGCAATCTCGTCTTTGCCTTCTTAGATTAGTGATTGTAGCTCAGTTTTGAAACTCTGACTCAAAGTTTTACCAAAGAGATTTCTACTTTCATCTACCCTTTTCATAATGTTGTATACCATTCTCTTCTAATCCCCTAAAAACTTTTACAATGTTGAAGTTGAACCATACAAGTAAAAGTATATGTGTTGATAAAAGTAATGACATTTGTAATCTTGTGGTTTATGAAAATAGCAAAAACTTTCGTCAAATATCCAAATGTCTAATACACATATACTCATATTTTATGTTTGATTTTATTATGCCAACTTTTCACGTGAGATTTTACTAGGGAGTTTACAATATTTCTCTTTGACTTTCACACTTGCATTCCTTGCCATAGTATATTTGTTCACAGAAGTGTATCTTAAAGAAATTTTATATTTCAAGTTTGTTAGACCATAAGAAATATAGTTATTACCTTTGCTCTGTGAATAGCACAGTGAAGTGCTTGATGAGCATCATCATACAAAAGTGAGATTTCCAAAGTGCCCAATGATGAGGACTCTGATGTTGTTGAAGAGAACGCGTTGCCATCATTAGAGAAAGAAGAAGAAGTCGATGCTCTCACATTACTGTCCAAACTTCGAAGGAGATACGAGTCAATAGAATAATTTCGATCAAATGATGACTTGTGTCCACCATTAGTATCCACACCACTGCCATTACCACCAACACCAACAGATGCGGTAGTGAGTAGGTATCCACTTGGAATGACATCAGAACAAGTCTCATGCAATTGCTCTTGATCAAAGGATGATGATGTGAGCTCACCACTTGACGTTGGAGCTAAGGTACGTACCAGTTATAGTAGTTGTGAGTAGTACAGAGAGAGTAGCAATAGCAATCATTTTCAATGAACTTAAGTAGCAATGTAGTAGAGACAAATTTTTTTTTCTCCAGTACACACATATCAATTCAATTTCCAACTGACTTACTTTCAGAATTGAGACGTTTGATGGCAGAGCCTTTTCCAGTTGTGCTGGAACTCGTCGTAGTACTAGCTCCTGCTATTGTTGTTACTGGTGAGGCTGAAGAGTTGGTAGAAGACTGTTGTTGTACACCTTTTCTACATCCTTCGTCACTTGAACTCTCATTGTCTGCCTCTGACTGAGAGCGACTTGGAATACTTTTAGACCAAAAAATCCCACCAGACCTTTTGTTGGTTGTGGAAGACAAGTTAGACGCTTGGGAATTAATATATCGACTCATGTATCGTTGCTCCTGATACGTTCCAGTTCCAGGATGAAGATTATTATCAGTGCCTACTACTCCTCCTCTGTTGTAGTGATTCTTCTTTTCTGGTAGTACGTACTTTGGCACTCCCTATGGTCATACAATGTCATATTTCAAATAAAAAACATTAGTAAGTTCTCTCTCTCTCTCTCTGCATTACATATATAATATAATAATACTCTTCAACTATAGTGTTACAAACCACAACTCTCTTGCTACTTTCATTTACTCTCGTATACATAGATATGGATGCCAAGATTAGCTAAATATAAATAAGCTGAAATTATATTCCGTGTACAAAATAGGATATACATATATAACTACCTAACAATTTTTTTATTCTTTGCTTCAAGGCAAAATATATTATTGCTACTCTACAGTTGGTGAAATATGATATTTTATATTATATCTCAAGCATCAAGTAGATATATACAATATTGTGTGTAGTTTTTTTGCCATTTGATGACTTTTCGCTATAATATTGTACCACATTTCCTACAATAATAAAATACAGGATTGTTATTTAATATGATTTAATACGATAGGCAATTTGTCTTAATCTTATGATCATGTTGGAATAAATTTTAAATGAGTTTTAGATAGAATTAATAATCTTCTTAGATCTTTTATCTCAATAGTGGCTATCACTTTCTATTATATAGTATTTATATAATACACTTTAGGCTCATGTTGAAGAAAGTAGTAACTCATCCTTTTCTCCTTATATATATATAGAAAGTTGCTTTTAGGATAAATCATAGTAAAACTTTTCTCCATCATTTCATGTCCGTGGTTTACCTATATCTACCGTGTATTATGTCGTCCCCTTGGGTTTTTGCGAGTCATGATCACATGGTCTTTTATGTACTAGATGATACTGGCTGACTTTCTACTAACTATATATATATATACTGAAATTCTAAACTATCCTTGAGATGAAACAAGTTGCAACATTTATATATACGTATAAGTACTCAAACCCTTATTTTATATAATGAGCTATAGTTATAGTCTACCAACCATTAAAATATGAATTTGGTTACAGTAGCAAAAGTTAGTAAAGTGGTTAAAACACTATGAATTTAGTAGGAAACATAGTATAATGGCAACAGTTGACTTACTTTATAAAACCAGGCTCCAGACTTTTTGATAAATTCTCTGTTTTCGGAACACAATTTACATAGACGAAGGACAGAACTACCAGAGCCGCTACCACCACAACTTGCTGATAATTCCACCACACATTTCCGACAGACTGCCTGAGTAATCAACACATAACTTTTTACTTTTCACACTAGGAAAAAATCAACTATAGTTATACATTCAACATATTAGTACATATATGCAAGAGCATATTTTTATTTTAGGTGCAAAATAGAAAGAGAGTGTCATACTCTATTTCCAGCATCCAGATGTTTTTATAACTACACAGTTGCTATAGGAAATACGAGTTTCCTTTCCTATATTTACTTTCCTCACCTTTTTCTGAGAGAAAGACTTTCTCCAGATCTTATTAGCACTCTACCCACGTATGTTGTGCACTTGTATACTTTGTATATTTTTATTTTTCATATGTAATCTACGTCAATTTCAAAGAAAAAGTACATTTTTCTCTCTCTCTAGTGCTCACATCTATATATATGTAGGGAACATACATATATTTTATATGTATCTGTTTATTTCATGGCATTTCACAAAGTGTTAAGACCGAAAAGTCGTAGTTTTCTAAATAAAACTCAACTCAGTCTCTCTTCCTTTCTATTTCTCAGACAAAAATGCTATTAAAAGTACACAACAGATGTGCATTTGTATTAATGTGACTATTGAAAGTGACTGTTGAGAGTTGAAGGAGCAGAAAGGAAACTATAGAGTTGAAAAAACTAACTCTTTACACTGGAGTAAACTGAGTGAGTGAGTAGTTTCCAGTAGTAATATCTAAATCTATGTGTATATACAATACAAATGGTATATATAGGAAAAAGAACAACTTCTCAAATATTTAACATCTCTTTCTCTTTTTTCCCATATGTATACAACACAACATGTAGAAGTGTATTGGGTATGAACATAAAGTAACTTTGGCGAGTTTTGCAGTAGTACAAAAGTATAGAGTAGTACAAAATGCTCACCATCACCACAATGCACTCGGAGATGTTTGCTTTTTATATCCGTTGCATAACTCAAAACAACTTACTCGCTCTCTCTGTTCCTGCTTCTTATAGCCTACATTCAACTTTTCATCGGCAAGTTCCGTTTCTCATTAGGTCTCTCTTTTGAGAACGGATGTTATTAAAGAGCTATATAACTCTAGATTGTGTGGTTTCCCAGTAAGTAACATTTAACCACAGCAGATAGAAAGTTAACTTTCACATAAATTCTCAAGGAATTTATACAACTATTATATATCCAAAGTACATACACAGATTTCCAATGTAATACTTTGATTATGGACAAAATCACAAACCAAAAATTTTGAAAAAAATTTCAATAGTAAATATTAAAGCTATAAAATTAAATTCTTTAAGCTTTGAGCTCTTCAGAGGAGAATATTTTTATTTTCTGTTGTAGCATTTATGCTTATTGGTTCATTTTGTTTATATTATATCTGTATAGTATCTGCATCCGTCTACCTTAGGGCTATAACACAGGTTTTATAAATTGAATATAAATAGTTAAAAGCACTTCTCTCTACCTTTTTACAGTCAGCACACTTGTAACTCGTTCTTCCAAAAACAGAAAGTCCAAAAGAGTCACCACATAAAACGCACTCAGATACACCATTCCCACTAGCAAGGCGCTTCAAACTTTCCAATCTGTCCACTAGCTTTCTATAAAGTACAAAAAAATCATTGTATATTACTATGAGAAATATATATAATGCTAAATAAAGCAAACGGCTCTTGCTGCTTTTTCACTACTATTGTTTACATCGGCATATTTGACTTTTCACAAACGCTATGTATAATGTTATGTCTGTATCTCTGCCTGATAAAGAATGTCAGTAAGTGATCATGAGTGATAATAATAGAGAAATCTCATTGTTTTTTCATGTTGAACTTTGGTTGTAGTAGTATATGTATACCAATATGATGCTACTTACAAATGCCATGGTGCATTATTGTAGTAAATGATGCTGAGTAGTAGAGTTGTTGGTCTGTAGTAATAATAAATATAGGCTATATAGTTGTAGAAAGCAACCACAAAAACCATGCTTTTATTATTCCCTTACTCAATTGTACTTTACTTTCTCTCTTGTTGTGCTGTTGTCTACACAGTACGAAGTAAGCACATAGTAGTTTTATATACCAAATAAATAGTACAATGCCATTGTTGTTGATTCTGACTACTTGAAAGAGATATATAATAATGTTGAAGAGGAGACTTTGATCTCATATGATGATGCTCCTTTCCCGAGACTAGCTTAGTTCTTTTTGGTATGAACGAACAATAGTCAATGTAAGGTACTTATATTTTTTTCCGTGTTCCACTCTTTCAGATTATGACTACTGTAAAACTGAGTTATGTGTATTTTTGTGTAGTGGAATGATTGCTTTTTTCTGTTCCAAAAAAGAGGCTAATATAATATTTTTATTTAATGCCTCTTGTGACGAGTGCTACTGTAAAAAGTTTCGAAGGCAGAGTTATGATCCTACAAATAAAAATTTTTAAGGCGCTTCTAGGTGAGCCTAAATAAACCAAATATTAAGAAAAGACAAAATTATGAAAATTGTTTGGACTTTGTTATCGTTGGAGTATACGAGTAGCTAATATACAAACATTAGTTACATATATGTATATAATACAAATTGAAAGAGAAATGAGGTAGGTATACAAACGTTAGCGGTAGAAGCTACAATTTTTGCTACTAAAAGGCATATATGGGTAGTTTGTATTTATGTATAGATATACCATATAGAATTTTATAATAAGTTATATATATGTTATTGTGCAACACATGCATATAGTTTCAAAGTTAAGCCACATAAAATCCCTTACATCCATAATATATAACTATGTGACATACTATATGTCTTAGTATAAAATACATCTCTACAAAATCAACTTTGGCTCTACATAGAAAGAAATTACATCGACTTCTAAGCCGATCTTGAACAAAAGCTCAGGCAAAATGTGATTTTGGTCTCTTGGCTTTGCTATACTACAATTCTGAATAGGAGAAAGAAGAAGTAAAAGGAAAAGGAAAAAATGTCATGGAAAAAATATAAAAAGAAAACTCTAGAAATTTCTAGACTTGTGTCTCATTTAGCCAGATGGTCTTTACAAGATGTAGTTTCATATTGGAGTCTTATTATCCTTCCAAACGGATAGAGAAAAGCATATACAAGACTTCACTTCAAATACATTGATCATAATCAAAACAGAAAACGTACGTTCATCAAGTAATGGATGTCTGAATCTAACCTGTTCTCTTTGGACATAGAAGAAAATATAATAATTTTAGTCAATAAAAGAATGCATAGCTATCGTAATGAAAATAAGAATTTTCTTATCTCAAAATTTTATACTTCGGAATTGAAATAAAAATTTTGTCAGCTCAATCAACTTGAATTATGCAATTATTTGCAATTCCTTATACGTAAAATTCTACTTTTTTAAATGTGTAATTAAATGGCTAGATTTGGATTAGATTTACACAATGAGACTCTTTATTTTGACTTTTGAGAATTTTGTCTGATTTCTCTTCTGTGTATAATACTATAGATTCTCATCACTGAACGTTTTTGGAGTTTCCAGTCATGTAGTTGCAATTTGCATTCAATTGAACTCTTTTTTCTATATTGGCACAATATATTACTGCAGTATACAATTGTTGAAAAGATTCCAATCACACAGAGACTTTCTTTACAACATCTTCCATATATAGCCCGAACATACAAAATTAATTCTTTTCTTACGATTGCTAATAGCTAAACATTTATAAAACTCCGTTTTTTCAATGCCTTCTGCTATGGAAAATTTTGTATTTATTTTATACCGTTATAATATGTATCAAAAATCAAATTATTTTAAATATTTTTTCTTTATAGCAAGATGTATAGAAAGAAGCAACATATGTATATCACGTTAGTTATGCATTTAGTAAGAAAGTGAAAAAATTTCATTATGTTATCAACACTTGGTGTCACTAGGGATTTTAATCTTTAATGGTTTATGAGCTGAAAAAGAAAAGATGCCCAAGAGAGACAATATCGAGAGTAGAATATAAAAGTTGGAGGAGACGAGTGAAGAAGTATAAGATGTGAAAAGAATATATATTTTAGCCTCTGAATAAATTATAGTGTGCGAAACTTGCTATCCTCTAGCGAAAAAACTAGAATATAAATACAACAAGCATTATTGCTCATTTTAACTTTTGATTTTATATAGACATATGTATAGGACTCTCCTTAACTACAATTATACATTTCAATATGAATTACTTAGTTTTTTTATTACTTGACATAATCTCATGACTATATCCTAAAAAGCAATGTATTTAACTATTTGTCATGATTACATGTGAATTGTGAATACCTCCAAACAATTTCCTCCAAATACTTACCTCCACGACTTTACATCCAAAACAAATTACATCCAAAGTAGGATTCTCTCCTTTGTATTGCCTTGCTAGTAACTGAGCCTAACCTAACTTAGTCTAATTGATCCTATCCTAGGTTTATGTTACAACAGTGGGTTACATTAGAAAATTGTGCTAGTGGATTACACTGATGGACTACATTAGTGGTCACTGCTTTACTCCAACCAAGTACACATGTAAATATTGACGCCATAGTCGTCTTTCATATCATTTTTCTCTGTATAACATCAGTTACAACAGTGTCACATTGTTGTCATTTATTCTATGTACCTACATATATTATACGTGCAATTTGGATGTAATTTGTTTTGGATGTAAAGTCGTGGAGGTAATTGTTTGGAGGAAATTTTTTGGAGGTAAAACGGTTTGGAGGTAATTGTTTTGGGGGTATTCACGTGTCACCATTTGTCATAACTCTTAGAGATTACTTAACAGGATTGTTATATATACATATTTACATACAACTAGTTTTTGTTTCTTCTCAACATTCAATTGATGCACAGAAACTTGCCAATATCAAATGAAAATTCTTAATACCATTACGGGTTGCATACAAAGCCTAAAAACTAAAACCCATACTGCATACCATGAGATTCAAGTCTAAAGTATATACTAAATAGATAAATAGTGTTGGGACTTCGGGAAAAAAGGTTTACTTTTGCACATTCTTCTCGACTTGAAAAATTCCATTTCACTCTGAGTTGTCTATACTTTCTCTTTTACTGAGTATTCTTTTTTTCTCTACATTCTTAGCACTTTTCTAGCACACTTTACTAATGCATACAATATGTGTTTCTGTGTAATGTCAAGTGTGAGACGTGAGATCGATGGCTATTTACTATTACAGTTTTTCTATGTAACACCAATGTATTGCACATACATATATGTAACATACACAATGCTACATATATACATAACACTAGATATAGAAATAACTTATACAGTCTCTCGATTTCAAGCTTGATCAGAAATACAGTATTTGGACAGTGATATCAGTGTGTCTATAACATATTGCAATGTAGACAGAAAAAAACTGACGGCGACAACACGTAAAAGATAAAAAATTGTGCAAACTGTATTGCAAATCTATCGCTTTTTTAGTGCTGATTACTATTTCCTATATGTATATTCCCAATAGGATCATCATCATCCCATGAAACTTGAAAAAAGAGCAAAGAAGTATAGCAACAAAAACGATGAAAATAAATAAATGTCTCGCCATAATCTCTTGTCTGAAACTCTCTATTTAATCTCCTTAAGTCTGAAGCGGATGTACTTATCTCTAGTTATGGCTAATTACCATCATTATAGTATAGTTATGACAAAACTATTTATTTACTGCAAGAGCTTTATCAGATTTATATATATACATACCCAACTCGTTGCTGCTCATATAATTCCATTTCCTCTGCTTTCTTAATGACAGACACAATTGCTTGTTGTTCCTTGTCTGTAAGAGGAGCAGGTTTTGGATAAGTGGTGAAAGAATTTGTTTTCACTGACCATCCTGCACGTAACCTGAGAGCAACGAAATGACAAATTAAAAGTTGAGCACAACTCACAATAAATATAGAGTAGAGTCATGAGTCATTTATACTAAAGTTAGAAGGATAGAAGGAAATATCATATTGTACATATAATGAGAGAAGAGACAGACGAAGTAAATAGAAGAGGTAAAATGAGTAATTGATTAGATAGAAAAGGTTCACAGAAATGAGTTTACCACTATGACACCAGACATTATTTAACTAGTTACTCAATACATATATATAGACATATTGTTCTTCTCTCAGCTTTCAATTCTCTTATTTTGCAAATAAAGTTTTTCAATTACTATTCCTACTATATACATGTTTTTAGTGTCAGAAATAGATGATGTGTTTTCAAAGAGTTTCTGCTTACTCTCTCTCTCTCTCTCATCTCTCTCTTTCACTTACTATGCAAGACGCTCTTTACACTGGTCTATCTACATATAACATGTATACGACCATAAAAAAATTAATGTTGGCACACAATTCATCTTGAGCAGATAACATTATAGAAAAAAAGAAACTTTCTATTGTACTCTTTCTACTAAGTGAATTTTGTGTTTTCGACATATTGGGCGTGGTAGAAAGTTTTTTATAACCTGTACTTTAAAGTTTGTTGTCGTTACACTTTATAGTGTCAAAGGTCATCTCTTCTAACTAGAGGTGACTTGGCTTTGTTGTGAGATAAAGTTTTAAAGTTTTGTAAACTAAATAGTACTTTGTTACTCTAGCACTATTACTGCAAAGTTCAAAGTATTGTGTTTCGTGTAGAATATATACTACATTTTTCTAGTACACTAGAAAATTCCTTACTATATAGCTCTCACATTTTCCTGTGATGTTCGATTACATAGCTTTTAGTCAGCATAGTTTACCAGAATTCTAAATGTGACAAAGCTACAGATATGCCTTAGAAGGATATAATGTGTAAAGACGGAAAAAAGAGAAGAAAAAAACACACACATACTTTGCTCTCAGAGCAAGTTGTCTGTCATTGGGTATGTTGGCCCAAGTTGGTTTTGGACCTTTGAGACCAAAGTCAGACATCTGGCTGAATTGAATGTTTCTTGTTGAGCTGGTCTAGCTTCTCCTTCTTCTTCCTTTTTGCAATGATATGCGCTTTCCTTCCTTTTATACTGTAAAAGTATATGATGATGATGTTAGCTAATATTTAGTTTTCTCAACATGAGCAAAACTCAACTTTTGACTTTGGACACTAACGACTCTTAGTAGTAGTAGTAGACCATGTGCATTATGTAATTCTCTTCTTCTTCTTTGAGGCTAGATTATATTAGATCACATTTGTAAAAAGATGATGTGAGCCACTGACATAGACATTCACTCAGTATTATTGTCTTTATACACAAACTGTCTGTGGAGTGATGTTGAAAAATATTCTTATTTCACCATTCTCACGTCACATATGTTGTACAGTTATTTTAAAGAAAACATACCATATATATATACAGTTATAGAACTTTTACAAATTTGAAGTAATGCCAGCAGTCATATTAATACTCGAGCATAAATAACCTTCATATTAGCAATGCTAACTTCTTTTCCACTCTCATATTATGCACTAGTAACAAAATATTCCATTTCAATGTTGTTGTAGTTGAATACCATTAGACTATAGTGGTAGTATAACAGTAGTAGTCGTTCTTTTGAAGCTTTAGAGAGTTGTTATATAATATCTGACTTGCCTGTGTGTCTTGTCTTGTGATGTGTTGCAACTTTGACTACTTTCTCTCTAGTCGTTTCAGTCGTCTCATGAAAGATGCATTACCCTTCGTTAAAAGACTTTATCTTTCATATACGCTGTTGGAAAATAAGAGTGAACTACTTTCACTGATGGTACGACATGTTGATGTTGAATACATCACTAAGGTACACACTATATATATAATATAATGTCTCTTACATATGTGTGCAGGTAAACGATACACATTTATGATTTAGTAGTTGTCCTCTCTCGCGTCCTTATGCTACGCTGTGTGTAGCGTATATAGACTTTTGATATATCTTGATGTTCAACTCGTTGTCAAGGCCTTTAGTATCAGATGTGAAAGAAAACCTACCACAGAAGAAGGAGAAAAGAAGAAGAAGTCAAGTGCTGAAACTAGTTTGATAGTAGTTGGTAGATTATATTAAAGTATAAAGTGACAGCCCATAGAACTTTGACTTGACGCGTACATACACCACCACACATTGACTCACTGGCTTCACTGATGAGACTCTGTATATTGAAACATGACATATGTAAATGAGCAATTGTACTAAATGCAGTGGCGAAATGTGTCATGTTTTATTTTCGTTGGAATTTCATATACTACCTTCAATTTTGAATCAGTTGCTCTGATGACAGACAGACCCTTCCCTCGTATTTCATATGCTTAGCAGCAACAGGAAGTTTCAAAGTAGTTCTTCATTTCATGAGAGATTCTTCTTCTTCACCAAGTAATTACCTGAAAGCATTAACAAATGAGACAGTTTAGCATCATCCATCTTTTTCTTATCATTTTCAATTATAATTTACTATATTTCTTGAGGGTGGTAGTATATGTAATGGTAATGAAAATGAAAGTTGAGTTACATTTAAGTGCTCTTTTGTGTTTTGTTAGCAACAATTGCACATAAAATTGTCATCAAATAATAATTTTGACTTCGGGGTTTCCCTTCAAAAGTTGAGATATTTGAGAATTGCCTTAATATCTCAACAAAATTTTAAAAGCACATGCTCTAACCCATCTTCATTTACTGCTAGTAAAGATTTATTTTTCATAAATGAATTATATTATGAGAATTAGTCAAAAATCTGAGCGACGGGTTAGTATGAATAATTTAAAATTCTAGCATGACAAGTAAGCTTATATTTTCAAATATTTTAGTTATGCATAATTCCCATGTATGCATTAATACACTAGAAAGAATAAGCTGTTCTAACTGATACCACTTCTTTAGATAATGATTCTATCTGTGAACTTTTTGTGTCTGTTGTCAGTTACTCCTTATTAAAGCTAACTAACCACGGCAATAACGTTACTGTTTCTAACTTGCTCTTATACTAATAATTTTTTAGCATTTCTCAGAATAAAAATTCTTTCTACTTGAAAATTGCCTACGACCAAATGAATGTTTGCTATTAGGATCAGTGGGCATATCTAGTACTTTGTGTAGCTATAAATGAATATTTTCAAGAGAACTCCGTGTGTCTACACGGGTAATCAGTTTCATATCTCATATAAAAAAAACTTCATAAACCATTTGATTTAATGAAATAAAAAAGTATTAAAACGTCAAGTAATGCAACAGAGCAGTATAGATAGACGACTAAAGAAGTAATTAGACAACACATTTCTAAATTGACTTTGTTGAGCCTTTATGCTTAGTTAGCCCTGAAGGAATTGTGTCACTAAAATATTATTACTTCTCCTTTCTCCCTGAGCGCTAAGGGACAATGTATGTAACAGTTTGTTAACAGTTAGTTCAATAAGTTTTACCTTGAAGGAAAAGAAGCGTTATACAAGTTCTACACACAGTTGGAAAAGTATATATACAATAATATATTTGTCTCTCTCTCTCTCTTTTTTCTACTCAACAGGGAACCAAATGTCTAATTCTATTTTCCGGCATAAGCACTTTACTCAAGCTGATAATTCTTATTAATACTTCTTTCTCTCTTTCTCTCCCACTCACTTCAACTCTCTCTCTCTCTGTAGGCTTCATATAGTTTACTGCACAATACACAACACTTACTACTTTCACTCTATAGTTATATACACTTCAATATATAAACTTATATATATCTTTTACCTTTACAGTTTCATTTTGATAGTAGGAACCCATTATGAAATTAAGTGTGAATGTACTAAAGTTCTGTAGACCTTACTACACTCTCCAGTATTATAGATGATGATAGAGCTTGTGAAAGTAGTGAAAGTATATATATATATATATGTATGTGTGTGTACATGTATGGATGCACATGGTTGAGCACTACACCACTGGAAATTATCTCGTATTCTCATCGTCTAATACAAGAAAAAAGCAATATTGTCTGATGCCTATTTCATGCTTTTACTTTTTTCACAACTATTACTCACTCACTTCACACTGAGTTGCTACATTTGAGAAGCATTAATACAAGTGGAGAAAGAGAGAGAGAGAAAGTACATTAAACACTAGTCTTGACTTGACTTCTTTTCACTTTAAGTCACACGATATGATGCCAAAGCCAGTTCTATAGAGTATACAGGGTAGTCATAAACCAAGTGGACCCAATGTTTAAGAAACTCCATAAGATCCCATGTTAGAACTTAGAAAAAAAAATTCTCTCTTTTAGCAAGTGGACCCAATGGTAAAAAACTTAGAAAAAATCACTTCTGACTCAAATGGACCCAATGCTACAAAACTTAGAAAAAATTCTATCCGGAAGCAAGTGGACCCATAAATTTTTTAAGTCCAAAAAGAATAAAGACGAATAAATTACATGAGATATAACAATTATTACCACCTAGTTTTCGACAAATAAGAACAGAAGAAACACAAAGCATTGAATGTAACCTGCTAGGAGGTTAGTTCCTATAACAGGTCTTACCTATCCTAAACTATGCTAGGAGGTTAGTTCCTATAACAGATTTTAGGTATCCTAAGCTATGCTAGGAAAGACTATAGCCTTCTACTAAACTGGTTAGAACTTCCTAACATAATTTAGGATAGGCTAAATCTTTCATAGGATCTAATCTATCCTAACCTATGTTAAGATAGGCTAAATTTCCAACATTTGGAATAGGTGAGACATGGGAACTAGCCTTCTAGTACCAGGTTATTCGGAAGTAAAATCATTGCTTAGTTTTTCTTGGGTACTGTAATGTGTGTAAAAAGTCTAAAGAACTCAAAAATTAAAAAAAAAAACTTGAACTTTTAGAATTCTTTGAAATTTCTTCTAAGTTTTTTAACGTTGGGTCCACTTGCTTCCGGATAGAATTTTTTCTAAGTTTTGTAGCATTGGGTCCACTTGAGTCAGAAGTGATTTTTTTTTAAGTTTTTTAACGTTGGGTCCACTTGCTTCCGGATAGAATTTTTTCTAAGTTTTATAGCATTGGGTCCACTTGATTCTGACATGATTTTTTCTAAGTTTTTTACCATTGGGTCCACTTGCTAAAAGAGAGAATTTTTTTTTCTAAGTTCTAACATGGGACCTTATGGAGTTTCTTAAACATTGGGTCCACTTGGTTTATGACTACCGTATACAGTTAACACTACAAAAGACGTGTAATGTACACATATATATATATATATATATATATATACAGCTCTCTTCAATCTGTTGAATGTGCAATATATAATGTACTATGTATAGTTACAAAATTGGTTCCACATTGCACACCATTTTGCACTACTATACAGGATAGGGCACTCTTATTTTGAAATTTTTGAAATTTTGTCACTAACTACTTACGTGACCTACAGTTGCGAAATTTTCACTGAGCAATTATACAACATTCATTATTATGTGAAAAAAATTTCAGTCAATTTATACCAATAGCTCCAAAGGTAATTAGTCCGAAAGTTGGAGATACCGTAAAAGCGTTTTGCAAAAAAAAATTTGTAAAAATGTGGTTCAAAAACTAATAAAGCAATTAGATCATGAAATCAATTTGATGTCTTTGTATTACATAATGAATCGACTTGCTGAAAAATGTGAAGTCATGTCTCGTAGACAATCTCTTCCTAAGATATTTCAGCCAATATCCATTAGAACTAAATCTGCCATAAGAGTATATATATGCCCGCAGGCTATATATAGATCATTTGAGTGGTGACAAGTGAAAAACTGTTGTTACTCCAGATAAGATTCTCTTTAATGTATAAGGTTCTGATGGCAAAAGATCAATTTTCTATTAAATTTTTTTTAAAAAAATTCATAAACTTGAGTGATTCATAAAGAAGAAAGTTTCACTTGCAAGTTATGCTTGTTGGAGGACTATGTGGTAAAGGTCAATTACGATTAATTAAGATGCCTCCAAATGTGAAAATTAATTCACAGCATTGCATTGGCATTGTTATAAAAAGATATTGAGAAGTTGTAATTCATAAATTGTATTGTGACGAGAGTGACAATATTTATGTCCATCACGACGCAGCAACAGCGCATAGTGCCAAGTAGACTCGATCATGGCTGAAGAAGGAAGAGATAATGGAGGTCCTAAATGGGCATCTAATAAGGACATCCGATGTCAAGTCCTCCTATGTAAGTCCCATGAATTTATTTGCCTTCGGTTTTTTAAGGCAGTTAAAAGTTTCACATGAAGTGAAAACTTTCAGGAAGAGATAATGGAAGTCCTAAATGGGCATCTAATAAGGACATCCGATGTCAAGTCCTCCTATGTAAGTCCCATGAATTTATTTGCCTTCGGTTTTTTAAGGCAGTTAAAAGTTTCACCTGAAGTGAAAACTTTCGACGCGCTTTGCAAATTTTCGCAACGCAACTCTTTAGAACTTCCCTTGAAAACAGTGGAACGAGTATTCGACAGTAAAAAAGAAGATGCAGAGCAGTAACTTCAGTTCATGGACTACATAATGAGCAAAAAAATCATCATTGGAAGATTTAACTATAATTTAAAATTGTACTTCAAAAATTTCTAAATAAGAGTGCCCTATCCTGTAGTAGTAGCTCTTCAAACACAAGTCGTCGCTTATATATATAGTCTCATCTCATGTTTTGTCAAGTGTTACACTAGATACTCCATACTATTACATCGTACTAACATCACCGCAAGCAGCCAGGAGAAAAGAGATTTCACTTCAATGCTTCAATTTCCTCTTTTTTTTGCGTACCAACTCTTATTATATATATTTTATATACACTAGATAGTTGTGTATAGTCCCATAGAGAAACTCTTTTGACTCTATTTTTTCCATGTGCAATGGTAGTATGAGGCTACTTCTTTGAGTACATCACACATACACAACATAAAGAAGAGGAAAAAAACCTCTTACAAAATGAAAGAGTTGAGTTTCACATGTGTCTATGCTAGGTGTGTCATACTATTATTGCAAGTGGGAGGCAACGGAGAGAGAAAGCAAACCTTTCCATATGTCACACTTTTGTTTCGGTCGGTGTTTATAATAAAAAGGACATTTCTTTTATATGGCAGTCAATGTGTGCGTGCAATGTCTTGCTAGTCCTAGTGAGACAAATTCAAACCCAACTCTCAAAACTTTTTTGTTGATATTATATTTTATGTATAGGGCTACACCTACATGTTCATTTCAGTTTATAACTAATATATATATATATATATATATATAGAGAGAGAGAGAGAGAGAGAGTATAGAGAGAGTGGTGAGAGTTCAAATTACACATTAGAATGTTAAAAGTTGAAATTAAAACGTTGTGGCATAGCATGCCATTTACACACAACTACACTTGCTATGTACAACAAACTACATACACAAATATATTGATCAAGCATAGAATTAGGCTAGTGCAATTTACTACTAAAGCAAAATTGAAATACATTAGCACATAACTTGAACCTAGTACATAAGTCCACAATCCCAGGTAGAGTATAAGAAAAGTCTTGTATAAATTGAAATATAAAATAGGGTTTACAATCATAGAATAATATAACTTGACTTTGGTCCTCCTGGTGACTCAGATATTGATTTAAAGTTGAGAAATGTGTACCGGAAGCTTATGTAGGTTTACTAATTAAAATATCATAAGAAAAGGATGTATGTTGTAGCATCTCTCTATCCAAGGATTTTGATGGTACACTATGATATAGGTATACGTATATTTAATAACCTTTTCTTTTCTATATAAGTTGGATGCTGATATTTATATTGTTTTGCTATGTACACAATTTGCATACCCTGATTCTATTCTATTTCAACTTACAAACTGATTCCTAGAAAAGATCAAAGAACATTATAGTTGAATGAAAGAGTCATATATATATATATATATATCATGGCATTAATTGCAATTAAACTTCAACCTGTAAATATTTTATTACGCCCATAAGTACTCTCAAGTTGAAGTTTGTCATTGTCGTCACTTTGATATTATAGTACACTTTTCTTCAAATTTACAAAAACACTTACAATTTACATTTGTAAATTTTTACATAAGGCATTTAAGGTGTAGTCTAGTGCTCAACGTATATCTTAATGAAGCTTCAAACTCTTGCAGAATCACGTCCGCTCTTCCACCTTGACTTAGTCTTTCAAAAGAAATAATATACTTGACAACAACAAATCGATTGACATTATTAATATGCTTTCAAGAGAAACTCAGTCAAATAACATGACATGATCATGCAACAATTTAAGGTATTATGCATCTATCCATCATCGCAACTAAGCTAACCTAAGCTTCTTTACATTACAACATCGTCTTCTATAATAATGAGCTTGTTACATTTCCAATTTAGACTAAGACAGTTTTCAGATCACAGCTAATAGTGCTAATCTTTAAAGGCATTTCATTATCAATACTCGTCGCGTCGTCTCTACATATATTCGTCGAAATGCATGTCGACAAGCCAATGAATAATAGAATTTCTTATTACAAAATGATAGTATTAGTTGTTCGCCAGACATGTCAATATTTATGACAGGGAAACAGAGTGACATCAACATGACATTTCAATTTGATGGAATTTCAATGGACGAATATTTCAAGAAACATTTTACTTAGTATAACTATGTTACATACTCAGTGGTAGAAAAGTGAATAGCTTTCTTCTGTTAAGAGCCCATTAATTTTACAAAATGACTAAAAATGTACACCGACAATTGTACAAGGCACATAAAGTAGTATTACGTAATAATGATAGACATAATATAGACAGAAGCAACGCTATATTCCATATTCTGCAATAAGACGCAAGACACGAGAGAACAGATGGAGGAAAGAGAGAGTAAAAGTGTCGCATTTATCCAAACGCTCAATGAATACTTAATTAGTTCTATCTAGAAAACGATATAGGTTTATATGGCTATATAAAGTTTACGTAATGGTTAATGTATCATTTGTATATGAGAAATACTACTACAATGTTGTACTACATATTACAAAACACATATTATATGTATATAGAAAACTCTCTTTGGAAATGGCAGAAAAACAGTTGATAATTGCCTTACATTTCACTTATATATATTTTGTGTCTTCATTTACACGTGAGAGTTTCCAAGTCGCAAAGTCTTTATACTACTACATATTTACACAGTTGTTCACATAGGACTCTTAAGCAATATAATGATATTGTAAGCAGCTGTTTCCTCTGTAAATGATTAGAATACTAATGAAATGTGATGATTATACTAACACTCTCTGATGGCCTACAACTTGTTCCAATTTTATAGGTTGTATATAGTGTGTCTCTTGTCATTATGTAAGCTACTTTAAGTAGCAACTAATGTAGCGTTACCAAACTAGGTAATGACTCTCTAGGAATAGCTAAGCTTTCAGACTTAGACTTTATATGCTCGTATTATTAAAACTCTACTTTTCTCTTACTGGTTTGGAGAAGCAATGACTCTAATTTACAGTGTCTATTTCTGACCTTGTAACTGACTATAAATGACACATTAATATGCCTGCATCTATTATCTCTTAGAAAATGTTGTCATCCTCTATATAACATTCTGTTGTAATTTGCTCATAAATATACTCACAAATGTTATCAATATATTTCATCGAATGTTGTGCAAAAAAGCGACGCACAATTATATAGTTACGTAGTATTATTGATGCTGTCGACATTTGCTCTAAATTTCTTATGTATATAATTATTACAAATACCTGATAAATTTCCATAAACTTTTTTGTTTCAAAACAACATTATCTCATTAGAGTGAAGCAAGCATAAGGTTCAGCATAAAATGCATAATTGTCTTAAAAAACTGTATAAAATGCCCACTCGTCGTAAAAAGAGAAGAGCAACAGTAGTGATATTATTATTATACATATAATGGTGAAAACTTTATGTTTTGTTTGAAGCTTTCTAGTAACTTAAAAAGAAATGTCATGCAGCAAACTTCAAAGATTCAAAGTGCAGAAGCAAAAGACGTACATATGTATATTATAGTAGAGTAGAGTACACGTACTAAAAAGGAAAGAAAAGATGGAAACTGAATACATAAAGTTGAAGATTGTCTATAAGAAATACAGAATTATATTTGTAGCAACTTGTGAAATGATAATATGAGAATAGAAAGAAAAAGAAAGATCATATAGTTATGCAACTGTGGTACTCTTTTGTACAGGAAAGGCTATTACTGCTGATGGCAATATGATCACGTAACTCACTATATATATGTTACCGTTTGTATGGATATTCTGAATATCATATTCAGTTTGTATATATGTAAACTAGAACGTATACATATATACAAACTGTTTTTAGCCAGAATGTATACATTTATTCTATACAAGTTTGAAATTGTCTTTTTAAACCTAGCTTATACCAATCAAAAATATATTTTTAGGAACAATTAAGTTTAAATTTGCTATTTATCTTGAGTATTTGCTACTCTATGATCACTGACAGTTAAAATTAAAAGCTAGATTGCCATACAAACGGTAACATATATCTAATACAAAATGTATACAAAAGTAAAAAGAGCATAAAGTACCAAATAACAAAGAACACGTACCACACACAGTAAAAAGATTTTACAGCTTCTCAAACTACTAGCGAAAGAAGAAACAATGTCGTTTCTTCGAATCTTATTACACCAATGAATGCTCGTTCACCAAGTTCTAATATTGTTGCTTCTTCTTCAATAGATACTTTCACTGTGATTACTCTCTCTGTTGTTGTTGCTGCAGTCTTTTTGTAACTCTATGTCGATTTTTTTCTGTCAATCTCTGTTTATGTTCAGTTTTGCACACACGTTTTGGTAGAAAACATGGCACTGACAGAAACATTTGTAGACAAAATGATCCACTGAATTTTTTCCAACAGACTTGTATCATTTTTCAAAAAAAAGACCCTGAACTTCCTACGTGGTCTCTTACGTATGTACCCACATATATTTACACAAGTGTATCGAGAGCATGTATTTCCAACAAAAAGAAATTTATCAAGTTCAAGAGGAAGTGTGAAAATGATGAATAAAAAACTACTCAACACGTGTATATATCTGTGCGTGTATGTTTCGAAAACGAATTCACAACAATAACAATAACACTCGAAAGTTGCTTTTTGCTCGAATATATACAAGTTCTGTCCATGTGTAAAAAATAAATATTTTTATTTACCTCTATGCCAGATGTACAAGCAGAAATAATAATTTTGTTGCATTGTGAATTTAATTTCATAGCAAAAAAAATAACAAAGTCTGGAGAAATGAAGGCCACTCTTTGACTATAGTCTCTGGTATTTGTAAGCCAATTTGAAAACATCTATTTGTAATCAATTGACGTATATAATGTTTCATTGTATTTTCTCGGAATATAACAATCAAAGTCTTATTATTTTATATGTACACAACTGTACGTTGTTGAATTGTAAACTTGAAAAAGAGAAGCCCGTTAAAAAGAATCAGGAAAACTGTTCAAAACTCTTGTAATATAATAATAACAAGAGGAAAGGAGAGAAACAGGAAATGAGAAAGACTATTTGTTACATTTAGTTACACTGCACTACTATATAGTAAAAGACTATTCTATTGTATGTGACTAGTATTATTACTTAGCAGACTTTGAGTGGATACTAAAAGGATCAGATTGCTCATTCCTTTGACTACTGTGTGCCAATATATTTTTACTACTACTCTCTTCGTAGCATGTAGTCTCGCTCTCTGCTCTCTCACTTTGGAAACTTCCTTTTCTACATCTAAAATCACAAGTCACTTTCTATTCAACTCCACAATCATTCTCATCAGTGCAAAGTATATATGACTATAGTAGCTATTTTTATCTTACATTGCAACAGGAAACAGCATAGTAATAGTAATAGCAATGTTAAATACTTTGTCCTACTGCAGTGAAATCTAATTTAAATATTGACCACAGTCATACATAAGGAAAACTTGAGAATAATTTTTTAAGCAGGATATGGTAAACATAGCAAGCCTTGGTTCTCAATAAGGAAAAACAGATATAAAATATTGATTATAAGGTCATATAATTTATGAATCGTAAGCTATAGCCTAAAAAATTGTATATAATAGTAAGAAGCTTTGTTAAAGACCGAGATTACGAGGCACAGGACAAAAAATTCCAAATTATTAGGAAGGCTCAAACCTCGCTTTTATAGATTCTATATCGTAGATTCTGAGTAGTCCAGTGTCCAGTGGACGTTCATGGCAGGTAGTGAGAGGAGAAAGAATTAAGGTTTTTAATACGGAATAAAGCATGTATAATAGATATATGTAGTTAAATTACAATCAAATTACCCTGATTTTTTTCTCATTAGTTATAGAAGACTTAACACGATGAAATTGAGCACGGCGGCTTATAGATAGATTCTGAATGTATTTACATAATTTAAAATATACTAACAAAATATTTATGAAGAAATTAGAAAATTTATAAGATGCATAGAGTAAACATTTTTACAAAATTATGTTTTAGGCTTATGATTGAGGGCCGCTCATGAGATGAAGATTAGGGTACTTGATAGTTAAATGTCAAAAGAACTAACCTGGGTTATTGAAGAACTCGTAGAAAAGACGAGAAAACAAAGCACCACTTGTTCGTCTATGATGATGATATGCTATACCTTGATTGAATATTGACTACATATAATAAATGTACTAGACGCACACCGAAGAGGAAAACAACAACTGGTTGAAATTGAGTTTGGCTTGATTCATTCACTCTCCTTCTCTCTTAAAGTACGACGTGAAACTATTCCACTATAAGAATATGTTTTTCTTTTTAAGAGTTTGTATTGAAAGATTTGATGTACTATTGTATGCTTTTCTCTTTGTCGTTTTTGTTGAATATTGAACAATTCTAAAGGTTGTTTTATATTGTCAAGTTGTAGGAGAAGAATGACAAACTGTAAGGAAATAGTGTGTAGGCCGAGTAAAGATAGGCAAATGATGAGGAATGTTGAGTACTCCTTAATATATATACAGGCAGCATACCACCATCAATACGTCGTCCCAACTCACTTTACAGATACTTTGTTGAATATTTCCTTGCTGATGACAACAAGTAAGAGAGAGAGAATATCGTGGCTCTGCTCCACATGAAGCTTCAATATGTACTGCTTTCCTTTTCCAACTTTGCGAATGCGAATGTGCAACAGGCTTCCTCAGGCAGTAAAAGCTGTTGGTAAAGCAAGAGCGAGAGAGGGACTCCAACTTTTTAGATCCACTGCTCACAAACTATAGTTTCAACTCTTCTACTTCGTTTTCCTTCTATAGTACTCCTTCCTTGGTTCAAGACGAGAGAATTTCAAGAGTTTGGGTTGAGTTTCCAGTCAGAGAGAGAGAGAGAGAGAAACGTAAGTGCAAGCTTTATACAATGTAGAAAACTGTAGAGCCACAAGGTTCTTGTAGAAGAGCAGTTGGTTTGTGTTGGTTCGATATTTTTTCGGCATATGATGCAAGAAAGGATTTAGCCTTAGACCAGAGAGAGAAAGAAGAGAAAGCTGTACTACTTTATGCATTTTGGACTAAAGGTTGAGTCAGAGTTGGTTCTCTATATGAGAAAATGTCTAGAAGAGAGAATCCCATGGTAGCAGGAAGAGCATAGCAAGTTCACTCTAGAGTAGGAGGAAAAGAATACAAAACTTTCCTTTTCTCAGAGAATGTATGTGTGTGAGAGAACTGTACTACTACTTACTTTAGCATGTGTATACGATGTAGTTTAAGTACGAGATGACGAATACATTTAGAATCTTGGGAAAAAGTAACAAGTATGTAGTAGAGTGCTGTAAGAAACAGTGCACAACCAAATAGGCAGAAGAAATATGAATATATATATATATATAGTTCTCAGCTAAACCTTCTTATGAACAAATTGCTTTCTGAGCACTCGACATTTTGTACCGAGCTTAATTCACTTTTATGAAATTCATCGTAATCCCTACTTGGCTAACTACTAATGCTTCTCGACACAAAATCTAGATATTACGTATAGCAGTAGCATATGGTAGAAGTCCCTTTGAGTGTACATATATCATTATCATATTTCCAAAAAAAAACTCAAATCTGTGTCTGTGCTATGGCACAGATAAATGATACTCATTTATTCTCATTTTATTTTTTATTATATGAAATCTTAATGTATTAGTTGTATAGTGTATTATTACTCAATGACCCAACGAAAAAGTTAAATCTATAACAACTTGTGATTTTTACATTACTATGTATATATATAATCATAGTACATTAGCCATTTGCGACATTAAACGTTACTTTTACATTTTCTCTTCATCTCCATTACAACATTTTATGATTATAAATTGTGTATATATGCGTTTGGCATTGGTTTTTTATGCCTTTGTGGGATTTAGTTTTTACTTTGCCTTTTTGTGGGTAGTATAACTAGTAATAAATACACTATATTTAGTATATTATTATATGTTGGATTTAGCTCTAGCCATATGAATGTATAATATCGTCATCTTATCTTTTGTTTGTGGACATGTAGCTACATTTTTAATGACGTATTTAGAGTGCAAAGTTGGTCGTGTAAACTCTAACGTAAGACGCGTAATGGTAAAGACGTCAGCATTAGTAACACATGCAAATCTTGGTTATTACAATTGTGCATAAAAAGTAGCAAATAATAAAAACTTGTGATAAATATACAAGTGTAAAAATAAAGTACAGATTCTAATACTTTTAATTTAAGGCGATCCTTGTATACTCATTACTCGCTTCATTTTGAAACTATGAGATAAATGATCAACAATCTAAATGAATATACTGTAGTCTGGACAATGAAATGATATATACTAAAGAGTCGGTTTCAATTTTCAATTCATAGTGGATGCTTTACACAATGTGCAAGCAACATTAAATTATACATTATCGATTCCCAGATGTATACGAACGATGCCGTTTTAATTATCTACAACATTGTTGTGGGCTGTAACTAATTAGCATTTTATACTCTATTACAAATATACAGAGAGGCAAGCTAGATGCAAATTTTGAGCTCAACGATCTATAAAAAAAATTTCCACTACATTTCCCAAATGTCGTTAATAAACAATCCTAGAGTAATAAAATATTGAAAGAGATAAAATATTGAGATTCATGGAAAAAGAACATCCACGTCTCTGAAAGTTTTGAAACTAAGCTCTAACATATATGTTGAACTCGTGTATTTATACAATACGTGTACTTGCTTACTTACATAGTGTCTATCTACGTGGGCATTATAGTGCAACTTTACAAATTGAATAACAAGAACCAAGGAAATGATTTACTCTATAGGAAATCTTATCAAGAATCAAGAGTATAAAAATAGCAGATAATAACAAATCCAATATATTGGATATTGTTACTACAAGCTAAAATTCCTACACATGAGTCATGTAAACAAAGTGTAAGCTAAAAGAAAATATTAACAACATAGTAATTAGTACGTTACTTTGATTCTACTTCATTACAGTGTAATTTGCATTATGAATAGTGTGCGTAGGTATAAATTTTTACTAAACGCATTTCACTATTCATTTCACAAATTGACAAAAGAAAAAATAGATAAACCTAATGGATAATTTGTGTTGAGGACAACTCTGACAGTTTCAAAAGGACTGCTTCAAAATAATTGGCATGTGCACAATTTTTCTCTGATGTGAAGATGTACATACATTAGACATAGTGTGCTATTCCATTAGTATGTCTATACTAAACTGCAGAGCAATCAACAACGAACTAATATAATATATAAATGTGAATGCTATAGTATGCTTACACTACTTATACACATCACACTCACTAATAATGTCGAGAAAAGAGGTTACGATTATTTACCGAACTGTAACGAATTGAAGTAATCCGACACTCTCTTTCTCTCTAGTGAAAGCATTGATTCTCTCCTCTTCTATATTGTGTTAATTCTCAATGCATTTTTTCTCTACACCCTGTTGCTTCCTTCTTTCTCCTTTAATCTATCTTTTAGTGTTGATAGGCAATGATGATGTGATGAGGATATACTTACCTACTAATTACAGAGTTGAGCAGATTCTTTCTCTCTCTCTCTTTCTCTTTCAGATAAAATTCCAAAACTCTAGTATAAGGAAAAAGGGAAAGATGACAAAATTGAATAAAATTTATCTGAATCTTTCAACAAGTAATCCCCCTATATGTGTGTATAGAAGAACGTATAATGTCCAATTTTCCTCAACCTTATTCCATCACACTTTCATTCAATACATTGCATTATACATTACATCGAGTTTTGTGATCTTTCTCTCTCATTCCAACTTTACAACACTTTCTTAGCTATATCAGCTTAACACATTCAATCTAAACTTTTTCATATGGTGTGTATAGTCTTTTTTATATTATGTAGCATGACATCGATTCTTTTTTCCTAGTATTGGATGTGACTCAATGCCCTACAAATGGTCCCATCATGAACGTTACATTCTATCAAGGACAGTGGCTAAGTTACTTTGTACTCTTCTTCTTTTTCTTCTCCAGGATTGTCTTCAGATCTCTCCACAACATCCACTCAGGATAGCCCACGCAAAAACAAAATATATTATATAATAAGGATTATGAAGAAAAATAATATATATGATTCTTCTAACGTCACTTGTGATATGATGATGAAGCAATATAAAGTGTAAATGATCATATATGACATTATATGAAATAAATGAAATAAATCAATTAAGTTAAATACGTTTAAAAAACAGAAGATGTTTATATTTTTTTTTGTAATTTCACGCTTTATTCATATTTTTTGGCTTCTCTTTATTGTTTTTGTAGTCGTGTACATTTTTCATTGCGTCAGTATTATGCCTTTTACAATATAACAACAGGATAATATTATTTTAAATATGTTTTAGTAGTTTTAGTATTTCACTTTATTATTTCTTATTGCTAAAATCGGACTCGTTGATTGTGTCAATTAGTTTCATAGTTTTTTTTAATAAATGTTTTTATATACTTATAGTGTATTACAGTTTTTTTTGTCAATATGCTATTATTATATGTACCAAGTTTTATTATATGATGACGGATGACATGATAATAGGATTGGAAATGGAGAAAAAATGTGAAAGCTTTTGTTGAACAACATTACAATAGCTATATCTATAATAATATGTCATAAATTATACACAGAAAATAAAAATTGTAGCAGCATTTTTTCTTTCGTCTTTTTTGCAAATGTAGCAATATGTAATGTCGTTCTAACATACACTTACACACTTGATTCATCATCATCATCATCCACCTTCATCATTAACAACAACACAGACTATTTACCACTTGCAGCATATCATTCATTTATTATATTCCAATACAAATCTTAAGTGTGTACATGTAATATATATATATATATCGAGTCTGATTAAGAGTGACATAAACATACAGAGTGGATCAGGTAAGTTATACGAGGTAAGGGCGTTTGGTTTTTAAATACATCTAAATTACAAAAACTCTTATCTCGTGTAACTTACTTGATCCACTCTGTATATCAAGATATATTATTATGAATTATTATGGAGCAAACGAATATACTTATTGCCAACTTTCTTTAAAATATGTTCACTTTTCTGATGTTAATATATATATATATACTTAAGTACACATTTAAGTTTGCTTTTGTGCATTTTAGTTTAACATTCTTTACTTCTAACAATAAGTATTATATAATGTGTCAAAGGAAGACAACAATAGCAACACAGTCCGACTTTTTGACTACAAATTTTATTTTTGCATCATTGTTTTCTTTCCATTATACATCCATTAGTTATTATTTCCAAATATTAATTGGTGGCAATAATATTGTAATATATACTAGTAATATAATTTTATAGTAGTATGCAACTACACCACAGGAAGGTTTATTTTTTTCACTCAAATTGTATGTATATGAGTAATCATCACTACATCACTCTTTGATTGCTCAAGAACTACTCTTATATAGTATTTATGTACGAGAGTTTTAATTCCTCATGCATCTGCGTCCTTAATTGTAAATTACGTATTTAATTATATATTCATTACTTAACATATATATTTCACTCTTGCTTACTAGTACAGTATACAATATGTGTGAGCGTGTGCATTACTTTTTGTGAGAAGTCAAATTACATTTGTCATACTTACTGGACTTGTCTATTCTTAGCACTCAATCATATAATAATAACATACATTGTAATTGCTTATGGATCTAATTAATATTCAACTCACTATGTACATATTAATTATAGAAACAATTATAAGTAGGATAACGGCGTCGTTTATGAGCGCTTATAAATAAGTGCTACAATCTATGCATGTAACAATTACGTTTGGTGATCCACTTGACTTATTTATTTATATAGTCTATACTATAGACTCTATAGTTATATTTTTGACGGGATTATATAGATATTTTATGATATATAAAAAAACTGAAGTGGTTCACAAAAATGTCACGTTGTGCAATGACAATAGACACTCATTATAAGAGCAAGAGAAGAAAAAAAAGAGATATAGAGTAAAATTATATTTATATGAATTACTCTTACTTATTCTGATCATAATTCTGACAATTAGAATTAAGCAGACACTGGACTTAATTTTTGCACTATGTGATTTAATGTTAATGATGTGACTACTAACTTGCTTGCTAAAAAAAGTTTGGCAACTTGACTATACGGTGTTTTTTCTGAGAGAAAGCTAAAGCATAACTCAAAATAAATAACAAGCTCGAATATGAGTTTTGCATGACAAACTTATTAATTAAACAGTTTTACCTGAAAAACGAATTCTTATATTATATGTAGGTTACTCTCATTCGTGTGTTGGTATATGTATCTTTGAATAAATTGATTTTACATATATAATGACATTCTTTTGCACTAGAGCTCGTTAAACTTTGGCCTACAAATAATAACATATCATTATGCAGACAATTCCAGCTCCATATTTTGATATCTTTTTGAAAAAAATTTCAAATAATAACAACAATGACCTACATCAACGAAAATGTAAATCCCTTCATATAGCACTGACTCAGAGAATAGAATAGAATTTTTTGCAACATTTTCTTCTTGGTATAAATCACGTCTTTATCTACTGCTTCCATATTATATATATATATATATATAAATGAATGTCTACGTAAAATCAACAAATTCAAATGACATTCTCTTGTAGTTATGCCCTGATTGTGTCAGCACATGCACCTTTTAGAAAAAAAACGAATGTAGTACATTTGCCTATACATAATAGTAAAAGTTGATACAAATGTTCTATATAGGAAAACTCTCTTGTGATGCTCTCTCAACTCTCTCAATATCAATTATTCAAAACATTCACCAGTAAAACATGTTACAGCATATTATACAAGAGATTTGGACGTATAACGGAATTCACTCTTTGACTCTATCCTATTCTCTCTTTTTGCTTTTTTTTTTCTCTCACTTGAATTGAGCAGTTTCTATCAAAAAGTTTCCAATCAAGGCTCCTTTATTTTTTTGTATTATCAATCCTAAATAACATTTCGTTTTTTCTTAAATCTGCGTTTCAATTGTATCAGATCAATAATAATGATTTCGTGTTCTCTTCTTTTGTCTCCTAGTACCTTGTTTGTAATTCTTAGTAAACAACAATTACGTATCGTACATATTATTATTGAAAAATGAAGAAGGCAACATATTCTCACAGACAATCGCAATCAATACTTTCAAAAACTTTACTTTACATGGCAATGAATGAATGAAATCAGAGACCAACTGATTGTTTTCTGTTTATTTATTTTGCTCTCTCAATCTTAGCTAGTTCTCTATCATGTTTTGCAATTTTACAAAATTTCGTTCCATACTTTTGTTTCAGCCTTCTATGTTTACGTTTATTTTTTTTTATATATTATCTTTCTCTCTGTGTATATTGAAAATTATAACAGTCACTCATCTTTACTTATTTATTATTCAGGTTTTCTTATTAACTTACTTTATTAGTGTGATGTAAACGTCTTTTTTCAACTTGTGTGTTGTATATAAATTGTGGGACTAACTGACTATAAAGGTTTCACTAAATGCATCAATAGAGTACTTTCAAGTCTATATATTTCAACAACTTATGACTAATTATTAAATGCTATAAATATTTCATCATTACTTTCTTCTTACTGTATATACTAATTAATGAGAGAAGTGTGAAGAAGGCAGACGGTCGGCATCTATAAGTGGATCTTGTCGTGATCACCAAGTAAATTTTATGTACTTTCTCACACATGTTGTTGTTCAATAAGAGCAAACAGGCATTTGATTTAGAAAAGAAAAAAACAACAAAACAACAATGGTGTGCTGGAAGACAAAATACTAAATACATGATCACAACAAGAATTGTTTTATATACAAATTTCTTAACACTAGTATTCCACTTTGTGCCAACAACGTCGCCCATCATTTCACTCTTCAGTACTACAAACATGACTACAAATGCATAGTAATTTATCACTAATGTCTAGAATTCACTATTATTTCACTACCTTGTTTGTTGCTTCTGTTACTACAAAAAAATAAATGCATCAACAGGAGTACCACAAATTATATTACAGTATCTACTACTGCTTATTATGACGTGCATAATATATTATATATATCTGTATATTCAAAATGACTACAAAACAATTTTTACTATATTATTTCTTCTTCTTCTATCTTCTTAAATTTCTATTGTTACCTACATATTCTCATTTTTCATATATAGCATAACAAATGTATTTATTGTAGTAGTAGGTGTTTATTTCTTTTCAACTTTGATTCACTGTCTCTTTTTTTACCTATATTTATATTTCGTGATACTTTCTTTTTTAAAATGAAATTGTACTACATGTATATATAAGCATAATGTTTGATGATGACACTACGGTGGAGTGACTGATAAACTAACATATTGTTTTAGTAGACTTAATTATTAACTTATTATATATTTCTATCAAAACACTAGGTGAAAAAACTACTTAATTAATATAGTTAAATATAGTTGTCGTTGTCCTCTTTTTGATGTGATTGTTTTAATAGGAAAACTCATACTTGGCATATATTTTGTGTAAATTCGAAGACTTGTTTTTTTAGTTATCGTAATAATATATTAATATTATGTGATGTCTGATTTGTAATCCTGTTACATTGAAATATGGACCTGAGTTGAGTTGACCATGACAAATAATATAATTACTACATGCCTACTTACTAATTTAAATATCATTATTAATCATTATATTTATATTTATATACCTATATATATATAAGTATTTATAGAGTACCAAAGAGTACGTAAGATTTAGTTAGAATCACACTCTAAAAAATAAATATTGACTACTAGGTTTTCGTTTCTTTGGAACTGGACTTGTTGTTTGGTTGTTTTGTCAACATTATAAGTTATTGCATGTAGTGTAGTTATTTATGATCATAGTCAATAATGATTGTTGTAGGGTAACATATTTCTAATCTTTTTCTTATCAAATTTGTAAACAGCTTCTTATCTAGTTCTATTATCTATTCATGCAGTAGTAAGTAGGTAGTTATAGGTTATAACTCACTGATTAGGAGAAAGCTCTCTCGCTCTCTGTTCCAACTCCATCTTGAAATTCTCAATGTCTTGTTGACTATTTAGTTTTTGTTGAATGATGATGGGAAGAAGACGAAGTCCATCACGAACGATATAAACAGAAAGAAAAACAAACAAAACAAGTGATTATTTGACGCTTCTATTTTCTTTGAAATGAAGTATCGTCATCTTATCAATAGAATACTATATAGGTATATTCTTTAGTTTAATTTGAGTAGTCTTAGAAGATATAGTCAAAAGACTATAATAAATAATGCAAATGTCGTTATCGTGATTATCATTTGTGCAAAGAAAGTAGTAAAGGATGAGAGATGAGAAAAGGAAACAATAAACGTTCACATTATATTATCACCGTATAGTACTTAGTGGCAATAGAGAGAGAGAAGAAGAAGTTGCAACAAAACTTTTATATTCATGAAGCTTCTTCACAAAGAAAATACAATAAGGCAATAAGGAGTAAAGGAAGAACAAGGCAACAAAATCCATTCATCCTACTACTACTACTTTACTCTCTCTCTCTCTCTCTATATATATATATATATAAGTTCAAGACGAAACAATGGCACCAACGACCCTATATCTATATGTACAATAACGTGAAATGTAGTATATGGCGCTTATTTTTGCTGGCTAACAGCAAGTGAGAGAGCAACCAGAAACAAAGACATGGAGATGATAATTAAACAAGCAAATTGGATTTGGTTATATAGCATCGAGAGTAAAATACACAACTACATATTACGAAGAGAGAAAGAGAAACATTCACATGCATGTATACATATACTATCTATAGTACTATATACTAGACTAGACATAGAGTGACTTGACTAGTTCTCAAATTGCATTTCGTTATAATTGAGTTTCCTTAAGGCTTTACTCTCTGTTCTAGACTTTTCTGCCCTATGTGCTACATAAGAAATAGTACAACACTTTATAACAAGAAAAAAAAGAATGGCTATCGTTTACAAAAAGCTTGCAAAAATTGTAATTGCAATGAAATATATATATATAGTAATTCTTTTAGTTAATCAGGGGAATGTGAGACTAAATTGTAACTTATTGCAACAGTAGTGTACACATAGTAAGAAAGTATATTATTACCTGATTTGCATAAAAAGTATTCCATTGATTAGGTTGAGCATATCAAGCACAGAACCCATTGATGGGGGTTGAATTTGAATTGGAGGTAAACCTTTCCCATGAGCCATGTCATTGATCTGTTTATATAATAAAATCAAATATTAAGTTTCCAATCTATAAGAGTATAAGGTTACAAGAATGTTATTTTCTCTTACCTTCCGCTGAAGTACAACGGCTATTGAAATAAAAAAGGCAAATTAGAGCAATTACATCAATTAAAATATTGAAATTCATTTTGTCTTTTGTTTTTTTACCTTGCTGTGTAAGATGGGCCAAGCAATCAGATGCTTCCTGAGTTTTCTCATGCTTTTCACCTAATTGCTCTTTGTAAATGGAATATGTTTCCCGTTCGTTCATTAGAGCAGAGCGGAAGTCACCTATTGATATAATAATAATCAAATGTTGTTGTATAATTAAATTACTATATACACTTCCTTCCTATCCAATTTAAATTGATATATCACTTACCAATACAAGATTGAGTTCTGGCAACCAAGTGATGACCAACAGCAGTTTTTAACGAGCGGTATCCAAAATATTTTTTACTCAGTTCTAATGCTTTCTCCAAAAACTTGAGTGAAAGTTCATATTCACCAACAGCATGAAGAATCAAACCAATATTGCTATCTAATAGGGCAACATGAGGATGATTTTCACCACATACTAGTAGACTAAGATATCGAGCTCTAAAGAAGTCAAATAGACAATATTAATTAACAAAGTTAATTCAAAATAAAGACATATAATATATATATTAACAAAGTTAATTCAAAATAAAGACATATAATATATATATTAAATAATTTTCTTTACGTACCTGTATAAAAGTTTTAGGGCAGTAGTTACTTGATTATTGGCAAAACAATATAAAGAAAGATGTGTATATTCTAATATTGTTGTTGGATGATCAACACCTAGTAAACGCTCTGCCATAAAGAGTGCTTTCTGTTGATAAGCCATTGCGTCTGCATGTTCACCCATCACATAGTTGAGTCTTGCTAGTGAGCGAAGACACAAAGCGATGTCAGGGTGCATTGCTCCATAGACATTATTTAGTAGGTTAAGTGATTCACTATACAAAAAACAATAAATTAATATTAATATAATAAAAAAGATAATTTGAATGTTATTTTCCTTGTTCTTACCTAAGTAATTCATATCCCTCACGGAAAAATCCAGATGACATCTTAGTCTGGGCAGTTCCCAAAAATGTATAAGCATCGGAAGCCTGTAGGAAAATTGAAATTCACTTTGTATAAGACAAAAACTTGTATAATAATGTATATATTCTAATATGTACTAAGTACTTCAAAGTAGAGTAGTCAGGAAAAAACAAAAAAGGTAAGGAGATGTATATAAAGGTACGTAAGTTGGTACAGGTATAAGCAAGTGCTATATACGTAAGACAATGGAAATTGGAAAGATAAAATACAGAGAAAGAAAGAGTCAGCAGGAAGTGATGGAATATAAAAAGAATGGCTAAATAAGTGTAGTAGTAGTAACAGTAAGTACCTTGGGATCGATATGTTTGACAACTGGAAAAACATTGAGAATATCTTCTTGTGTAAAACTATTTCCATTTCCTTTTCCAGCTCCAGCAACATTTTTATTAAACTGATATTCTCTGAGTAAAATCTGAACACCGGTTTTGAGGCAAAATGAGCGTAATAAGGATAGTTTTTGAATTCCATGTTGAACAAGACAAGATTCAAGAGAGTCTTGAATAATATTATTAGAGAAAGTAAAACCATAATATGACTTTATGTCTGCACGAATTTGTTCCCAAAGAGAAAACTGAGTTAAAGCTGTCCACTCAATGCAGTTACCATTTCCATTACTATTATGCTTTCCACGACTTTGTTGACCTTGTTTACCACTTTTGTTGCGATGAGCACCTTTTGATTGTTTGGACGGAGTCAACTATATATGAAAAGATATATTAATTAATGAAAACGTCTCTTTTTATGCGTATGCTTAAGATTGTTAAAAATAGAAAAAAGAATATACCTCGTCACTGACAACTGGAGGTACAACAACTTGACCAGACATCAATAGACAATTAAGGAAATGACTAATAGCTGAACTTTGATTCATAACATCAACACCCTAATATCCCAATTAAATAAAAATTACATGTATCTTTTAAAAATCCTGTAAAATTTTATGTAAATAAAAATATATACCTGAATGTAGGGATTGAAAACATGTTTTGCACTACGTGCAATTAATTCAGTCACAGCAATTGTTGTCATAAAATGAGGCAAATTTTGAGTACTTGAAATTCCATTGATTGAGGGTGATGATTGTCCATTTTGATGATTTATATTATTTGGACAACTATTTGTTGCTACACCATTTGTTTGTTGATGATTCTGCTGTTGTTGTTGTTGTTTAGCATTAGCCTCCTTTGTAAATTTTTCTCTCTCAAGTAATAAATGAACAATTCTTCCTAAGTAGCGAATGTTGATTCCACGTATATGCATTGCAGAAGACAATGTTTGTCCATCCATTATAAGAGCATTAGGTCCAATAAATGTTGATCCGCTGTCCAGGGCGCATGCACTATTAATTTCATAAAATTAACATGCTCATCATGCATTATCATAATCCCCATCACCAATAAAATAATAGTACTAATAACTTTTTTGTATCAAAAAAAATAAACCCAATAAAGTAAAGTAAAAAAAAAACAATAATTTGTCTTACCTATTGGCTGTAATGTCTCGAACAAATTGTGGTATTTGATAGAGAACAAGAAATTCACAAGCTTCTTTATTAAGTCGTATTTGTAATTGTAATGATGGATATTTCTTTTTCTTTAATGCTTTAGTCTCAGCTCCAATTCCATCTTCTTCTGATTCTTTAGATTTATTTTCTGATTTTACTTCTTCGTCGTCCTTAGTATTTTTTGTTGTATCCTCATCTTCATTATTTTTATTATTTTGTTCTGATGATGGTGAAGATTCAGTGGTAGTAGTAGTAGTTGGTGGATCAGAGTGTTTGACACTTCCAGAGAAAATATCTGGATTAAATCTAATATCAAACTCTGTTTCACTAAGTGAGCATACTGATGCTGCTGCTTCTCTGATAGCTTTTACTGTTGTAGTTTCTTCGTTGGAAGAATTTGCAATATTTTCAACCATAGTTTTGGCAGCAGTATCAACACCTTTAGTAGTTGTTTCTTCTTTATTGTTATCTTTTAATTTATTAGATTGTTCCTCATCAGTTGAGTCTTTATTATTTTCTTCTTGTTGATGATCAGATATATCTTCTATACATGCTTGAGTAGTTGGTGAACTTTCTCTAGTTAATTGTCTTTTCAAACCATATTGTTGTAAGTGATAAGCTGCCATCTTAATAAATGTCATATATCTTGTCTCAACAAATGCATCAACTAATTCTTGTCGAAGGCAACATAATTTATGTGGATGTTGTAAAGGATATCCCATTTCTTTTACTTCTTCACTATGTTCTACTTCTTCTTCACCAGGGAGAAAATTGACATCAGGAGGAAAAGTTCGTAATAAGTCTAATATATAATGTCTTCCATCATTTCCAATAATTCCTTTACATTCAACAGATGAACAAAGTTCTACAATTTCTTCTTTTTCATTAATTACATAATGAGGAAGTACTATTGAAAAAAACAACGTATTATTATTGATGTAAGAATTATGATATTTTTAAAGTTACAAGTTGAATAAAGAATAATTATAATAAATACCTCTGAGACGTTGTGCAGCTTTCTTTAATAATTCCAAATACTTATCATTGGTGACAACAGTTTTTCCAAAGTCAATTGAGCCATAGACTACTGACTGGTCCTGCTCACGTTCCAAAATGCCTTTTTTTGTATAGAAATAAATAATGATAAATAAACTATCTTGTAATTTTCTCCATTATGCATCAATAATTAATTACCAGGTATAATGGATTGTGCAGTAACACGATATCCTCTGTAGTCTATAACAACAGTTCCAAGAGTATATAATCCTTCCAAATCGATTGAATTGTAGGCCGCAACACCTTGTAAGTCGTTTCTTGGTGCTACATGAGCTGAAGATATATACATAATAAAATTAGTTTTTGTTTTGCTATTATTTTCAATTTTCATTATAACAAAAATATACCTGCAGAGTCTCCACCTAATTCTTTATAATGATCACGAACATCAAATCCAAGTGAAAAAAATATGTTGGACCAAATAAACATTTGCATTTTGTGACTTTCTCCTGGGTTAATTGCCATGATATTTCCATCAATAACTGCTACAGCACCTCTTGAGGCAGCAGATACAAAATCTGAATGCACCTTAAAAATAGCCCGTTCCCGAAGTAGTCTCTCAGGTAAAGTTGACCGTGGTAATTCACGAGTTGATTGTAATCTGATGATGACAAACAAAAATATATCATTTTATAAAATATATAGTTAAAGAAATTAATGATTTGAATTAATCAACAACAACTTACTCTTCATTCCAGTCACGCGTTTGTCCAGGAATATGTTCTTCATATCCTATTATTATTATTATAATAAATTTTTATTACTTTTCAAACTCCTTATTTATCATCAATTTCTTAATTCTTACCAAGCTTAGAAGAGAATGCTTCTTCAGCTCTTATTGCATCCAAACTATGTTGTAATGATGGTGATGCCCAACTATACACTTGATATGGTGTTGCAACACGTTCAAATGGATGACGGCTCATACGACGTTTTTGTAATTGAGTAAAATTTTTACGAAAAGCTGGACTAATTTGATTAAGAAGTTCAATAAGAGAGTGACTCAAAAAATTATTTGGAGCTGCTGGTAGTGGATCAAATGTATCCATTGATGAACGATTTAAATAGAAACCACGTGGAGATGCAGTTATATGACATGTTTTATCTTCCAAAGTAACTACAAGTAAGTACATTAAATCTCCATGTAATTTTCTATAGCCTGGAGGAGGATTCCATCCAGAAGCTGCGAGCATCTATTATTATGATAATAACATATAATCATTTCAATGTAGTAACATCACAAAAGATCTTAATAATAATACTTAAATAACTATTCTTTATTCACCTTAAGGCAGGTTATTGGTTTATGGTCCTTGTTCAATGGATGAATTGGACAGAGGAATGAGTTGGATGATCCTGGCATAATATATTCAGGAGGTGTACAATCAACAACACGTTTTTTGCCAGATAAATCACCACCACTGACAGCATTAAGAAATGACAAAGAAGCACAGTCAGTTCCAGCATACGCATCATTCCAATCAGAAGGTTTCAATAAGTCTCTAACATGTTTGACATGAATTCTAGCTTCACGACATGTATAAGGTTCCTCAACAACCTACGTATGTATAGATAATGAATTAAATAAATTCTCATTTCATTGTTATTTTGTATTATAAATAAATATAATAAATAAAGCGTTTTTTTACTCTGATAACTGAGCCATCCTTTAATCCAGGAATACTCTTCAGTTCAGCAAAGTTATCAAGTGTGATAGAGTCCAATTGAAGTGAAAAACACGTGCGATGACATGTGTCCTCTCTTTCCATTAAAAGTTGATGTAGCTCCTGAACAATTTCACTGCTTGAAACCTACAAGAAATCAATTGGACAACAACAAAAAACAACAATTAATTTTATTTTACATACACCAAAAAATTGCTTATTACTGACCTGTATTTCAAATGGTTCAGCACCAGGAGCTACAATTTTAATAGTCAATCCTGTATCATGAACATAAAAAACATCTTCTTGTCCTTGAGCTGAAGTTGTTGTTTTTGTTCCAGTTCCTCCAGTATCACCATTGCCATTTGTGACTACAGTTGGAGAAGAATCACCAGCAGAAGTGTCTATGTCACCTTTATCACTTTGCTGAACCATAGTTGTATTGTTTGTATGGATATATCTACTAGTTTACACAAAAAAGTTGACCAGAAGAGTTATATAAGTAGTATAAGTATAAACACCACCACGACCACCATCAACCACACGATACACACTGGTTATTATTATTTTTTGGGACTTGACAAGATTTCAGATAATAATAATAATATGTATTACAAGTAGTAAATAATAATAACAACTATGAGAAGAAGAAGATGAAGAAGGAAGAAATTATATTAGCAAGAAGAAAAAGTCTTAAACGACAACAATAAGAAGAAGTGACCGAATAAATGGACCTGGGGACATGTGATGCGAGGACGTCGAGTTGAAGAATAGAATACACTCGCAACACGCTGGCCCGGAGAACACAGGAATCACGAGGCATGAGGTTTTATCATTTCGTCTTGCCTCCTCACTCCTCCCTAACAGACATTTGTGTATAGTATAGTAGCAGCAACTCTTCTTCAGTATACACAGAAAACCTATTTGATGGTGCTATAGTAATATGAAAAAACTCATTCATTCAGTTGTTCAGAAGAGATCTTTTGAGTTTGGATTGGACTTTGGACGACTTCGAAACTAACGAGTCTTTTATATAACTTGCTTATAATATATGTAGTATGCATAGCATCAAAAAGTACTACTAGCATAATAAGTAGTAAGGAAGCAAAAATCTTTCTTTGTTCTTTCCCCATATCATCATCACTCTGGCTGAGTGAGAGTATAGCTTTGCAATGCAAAATCATTTATTACATCATCTATTCATGATACCGTTATACAGTTTTACTCTACTGTAAATATTCTTCTTATGCTTGCTCTCCCCTTTCCCTCTTGTTACAATACAACACCGGCGCGGCATAGTGTCCAGAGAAATATCCGAATGCGGGTAACTTGTCATTATTATGCCATGCACTTTATATTGTATATACAACATAGCGGATTCTTTAAATAGGCACCTAATAGAAGAGAACCTTGACTTTGGTGCATTTTAAGTACTTATGAATTTAGAACTGATGAAAAGATTTTAGAACACCTGCAACCTGTGTGGTACTTCCTGGTAGAAGTGAGACACATGTCTTGAATGAATATATATTAACAATTATTTTTAATATTCTAAGAACAAATTAGTTTCTTTGAACCTTTTTCTTGTCATGAACTCATTTTCAGCCTTAGCCTAGTCTAGACGCTAATATCAATATATCTATTTATTATCAAGTATTCTTCCTTTGTGATACTTTGTTGTACATTTATATATTATACCTGCAACTGAAAAATTACCATAATTTTAAAAGTATAAATGAAACTTCATCAAGACATTATTGTACTTTTGTATCTATATATTCTACTTTTAATTCTTTAATATATGAGTTGAAAATGTAATGATACACAATAATAGTTTTAAAAATAACACAGGCAATTGATAAATATATATGTATATATACATATTTGATAGTTTTTTTAGCTTTCATGTTGTTAAAGTCTTGTTGATCCAGGCATACCAGATTCATCAAATACAAGAACTTCTTTATGGTAATATAAAAGATATCCAGGACTTCGCAAGACTTCATCAATTGATACTTTTGTAATCATATGATCATCACATTTATACCATTCATCTCGAATATGTCTTATATAAGCATAATAATGTCCTCCTTCCAAAGAACCTCGATGATTAATAACAGCATAAAGTGAGTATCTGTGACATGATAAATAATAAGAAATATAATGACAATGACAATACTTTTTAGATTTTATATACAAAATGTACCCCACTTACTTGTAATCTGTTTCCTTATTACGACGAATAATAACTTGATCTGGCGTAGTTCTAAGTGGATGATCATAATCAGATGTAAATGCTGTCATATCTAAATGTTGAGGAAATCTAACACAATTGTCAATTTTCTTATAATTGGTCGAATGCTCGAATCTCTATATAAGAAAATAAAAAGTATTATAATAATAATTCTAAATTAATAACATCTTCAGTTATAAATAAATATTATATACAAACCTTCAAATGTAAACATAAAATTGCAGGTAGTACTTGAAACTTGAGTTGCTTCGTAGATTCTTGATTATTTTTACAATGTCCACACCAAATCATCCCACTACGTCCTAAATGTTCTACTCGTGTATAACGCTTTAGACAATCATCTAAGTTAACTGATCCTGTCAGATCAATTTGATTTATCACCAAATCCAGTGAAACCTAATGAAACAGAAACAAAAAAATAATATACCATACTACATACAAACTCTTCTTATAATTACTAATTAAAATAACAAAAATCACGTACATCCCAAAATGGATCAATTGTTATCGATTTGTGTCCACAAACAGTACATGTGACAGCAGATTGTAATTTTCCTAAAAATATTGTGTCTACAACACAATTACATGGACTTTTTGACGTTGGAACAAAATAGTGTAGATGTAGAGCATCTAATACAGCAATAAAGAATTCATGTGCATCTTGTTGCTCGTATCCAGCCTTTAAAAAATAATAATGGTTACTATAAACTTGTATAAGTTTTATTGTTATATGCTAGCTAAAAATAATTACCAAATGAGCAGCATTTCCCCAAATTTTATGTAACAATTTATGTAAGCTCAAAGCTGTTTTAGAGCCATCATAAAACTATACAACAGTACACAATTTATTAGTTACTGTTTACTTTTTTAAAAAATTTAATAACAAAAAAAGTAATTGCAATTATTACCTGTTGATAAAGTTCATACAGTTGTGTAATTATACATGGTTTCAACTGCTCACGATCATGTTTTTGATTACATACAATTTTTTCAGTCATAAAGAAATCACGCAACAAAGGAGTATGAATCATAGCTAAAATTTTAAACATAATAATTAGTTAATATATTTTATTTTCTTTTTTTAAAAGTAAAATACCTTGAATTATACAATTCATAAAACATGTATGACCCAAATTAACAAGACCACGTAAACCAAATGTTGACTTTGTTGACAAACATAATGTTCGATGGTTGATTCCTTTACCAAATACATTTTCTGGCATTTGCATTCCAAAATTTCGAGATAAACGAGGTAACCACATTAGCCATTCTGATCTTCTGGCATTTACTTGAGCAATCTTTTCTATCTCCACGTCAAACAAAATGTCTGTACATTTGAAACAATAAATTGTCCCATAAGCCAAATCACACACTAATGAAGAAAAAAACAATAAAAATTAGATTCTAAGAAATACGTCCAATCATCTAACTATTTTAAATATAAACTTACCAAGCATGTGAGCTGTATCCCTGTATTATGACATATTTAATAAATTAGTATAAGTAAGTACTTCATAAGAAACAAATATATCAAAAGCTAAATATATTTTACAAACCTATAATGATATCTCATATGATTTCCTTTCAAACAAGCAAATGTTACACAATGTAAACAAATATGAGTAAAACCATCCATTCGACGACACCAAAAACATTTGCCGACTTTGACCTGAAGATTACAAACAAATTAGTAGTAAATCATAAATGTGATAAGACGCAATAATTAAGTAAAAATCATTAATACTTTTACTTACTTTTAATTCACGAGAAGCATACATTAAACAACTAATAATACTTCCATGAATTTTTGTATAATGATTCATTCCACCAGTTCTTTTCCATTGATCTAAATGTTTACAAGTTGTAGCTGGACGATGAGGTTGTTTATGAGTTCGAATTACTGCTTTACTGCTCATTTTGATATATAAAATATAGACTATGCTATGTAGTCTGTTACTACTCTGTATGTACAAAAAATTGAATAAGTACTGATAAAAAAATTAGTTTTAATACTGAAAAATGTGAAAAACTATTTGTCAAAATTTTCAACACTTGCTCGTGGTTCACTTAAAAGTCATCTGTTCCTGTCTGATAAATAGTCTAATGTCTGTCTGAGACGGAATAATAGCATGCGCCTCAAGGCTTACAAAAAAACCGCTGCACGATTCTACCTAAGAAGAAGAAGTCTTTTTTATTATTATATCATTCAGTAAAATGTTGGTTTACTTTTTTCTTTGAATATCATGCAATTTGTAAAATGTTATGCCTTTTTGAATAAATTGAATGTTAATGAAATAATATGGCTAAAATACAAGGCAGATTACAATTTAGTAATTATTCTGTTTATTCATATTCTTAATATGAAGAAGTGAGGAGAGGGGCCTCATTAAACATACACACACAAGATGGACAAAATATACGAAAGAAATAATAATAATTAATACAAAATTATCTTTCTGATGCTCTAACAGCCATTGATCTGATTGTTCCATAGACTTTAGATGGTGGAGCACCTAATATCAAATTACAAAGAGCTCTCTTAGCTAATTGAATATTTTGATAAGATCCCAAAATATGAATTTTTGAGTCAGCAAGTACAATTCTTGTTCTTGTAGCATTTTCAATTGTAAATTTAATCCTTCCTCCTTTACCAGCTAAACGTCCAATAGCTCTAGACAAATGATCACCTTTCAATGGTTTTACATCAGTTACATCAAATGAGTCAATAAAAAGATCTTCTAAACGAATTAATGCTAATGCATCATTCACTTCAAATCCATATATAAAAGCACGAACAAAATCTTCTGCTTTCTGAATATAACTTGAGTCTACTGATTTCCCTTGTGGCTCTCGAATTTCAACTTGTCTTGATTTTAAATTCATTCTAACTTGAAGTTCCAAATCTGTTGTAGAGAGAGATTGAAAATTAAATCAATAAAATTATTTTAAAATGCTAGATTTTATATTATTATATACTTACGCTGAACAATAGGAACAACTATTTTAGACCAATTTTCTTTTAATGGAGTATAACGATGTGCAGGGACTGGAATTTTTCTCATTTCTGTTTTTGGTTGCTTTCTTACTGGAGCATCTATTTCCATTTTATCATCACCTGAAGTTGAAGCTTTTCCTCTAGGTCTTTTACGACGATTTACTTTTACTTCTTCTTGTTGTTCTTCTCCTTTTTTGTTTATAGGATCCACTTCCATCTTGTCTTTCTGTTTATGAGTAATAAAAATTTAATCCACAAAAATATAATTATGTTAAACTTAAAATTCAAAAGTTCAAAACATCTAAATTTCAAATTTTATCTCTGAAAATCCATTGGTAACTTACCTATACTGATTTATAGTACTACTGTTGAATTTCTGTAGTTTTTTCTTTGATTTGCTTTGAAGAAAGAAACAATTTTTTATTTTATCCAAAGACAAAAAACAACGTGCTCCCAATATGTTGTGATACAAATTAATGCGCCTTGTAGTATGCACGTGTTCTCTTATGGTGAAAGTAGAGAAAGTCACACGTGCTCGCCGGTTTTTGTATACTTTTTTGTAAAGTGTTCTTACATAATTTATAATTAAAGTTATTTATTCACTGATTAAGTAACACTACTTGTCAATAACATATCATCATCAACTATACTCACCAAAGTACTGTAAGCAACATGGAAAAGGTATCCAAGAATTTATGAAACATTTACACGATTTAAAACTTTATTTATTTAATTTACAATAATTCTATATTCAATAGGATAAAGACATTCGGTTAGATCTTGATGGCATGTTTCCTGAATTAAAAAATGACACTATAATACGTGTTTCTAATGGATTGAAGGCGTCTCGTGTTCCAGTATGGATTATGAGACAAGCTGGAAGATATTTGCCAGAATTTCGAGAATTCCGAAAAAGTCATGAATTTTTTGATATTATCAATACACCAGAGCTAGCAACTGAAATAACTCTTCAACCAATACGTAGATTTGATTTAGATGCTGCTATAATTTTTTCCGATATCTTAGTGGTTCCTACTGCCTTAGGAATGAAGATAACTATGGAAGCAGGAGTTGTAAGTCAATTTTATTGATAAAAATTCAAAAAATAAATTCTGTAATCAGTAAATATTATTCTTTTGTTTTATATAATGCAGGGTCCTGTTCTACATGATCCTTTAATGATCCCTAGTGATGCCAAAAAACTTGATTTTGATGCTAATATAAAAGAAAATATTAAAGGTACATTAGAAGCTATAACAATGACAAGACAGAAGCTGGATGGTAAAGTTCCTTTGTTTGGATTTGTTGGTGCTCCTGTAAGCAATACAACTTATTAAGATGAGAAAAATGTACTTCTACATATTATAATTAATTTACTCTTCTTCTAGTGGACATTATTCAGTTATATGATTGAAGGAAAAAGTAGTCCAACATTAGCAAAATCAAAAGCATGGTTGTATAAATATCCTGAACAATGTGATGACATATTGAATAATATTACTGACTTCGTGATACGATACTCGGTCGAGCAAGTGAAAGCAGGAGCACAGGTTTGTTATATTTATTATTATCTTCAGTTAAACTCGCGTACTTAATAATAAAGAAATATATTTTTTCTTTATTTTCATTTATAGATGCTACAAGTTTTTGAATCTCATGCTGGATTACTTGGCAAAGAAATGTTTTCAAGATTTTGCTATCCTTATTTAGATCGTATACAAAAGGAAGTAACAAAAGAATTAAAAGAACAAGGTATTCGTCCTGTACCAATGGTAGGCAAAAAATATATCCTATATAAACATCACTCTAATAATAATTTTGTTTATAACTCTAACCACTTTCTTTCAAATCACTTTCTTTTGTATAGACTGTATTTCCTAAAGGTGCTCATTATGCTCTAAAAGAATTGTCTGAATTGAGTTATAATACAATTGGAATCGATTGGACTATTGAACCTTCCATTGCTCGTCAACAAGTTGGACCAAATGTTGCACTTCAAGGCAATTTAGATCCATGTGCTTTATGGGGAGATAAGGTATTAAAATTTATTTATATTGGCATCTCTACGAAATTTATATCTTTTGCTTTCTTTTTTTGTAGGATTTTATCAAATCCAAGACGACAGAAATGGTTTCAATTTTTCATAAAGATGGACCTTACATTTGTAATCTTGGTCATGGAATTTATCCTGAAACTCCAGTTGAAAACGTTCAACACTTTATCGATGCAGTACATTCAGTTAGTACTACGTAGCATTATTAGGGTATGAATATTTTTGTCATTCTTCGGATATATCAAAAAAGAAAAATATTTTTTTCTAATTATAGTATTATTGTTATTTTCTTTCTTTCTCTTCTTCATTATTTCCTGTACATGTGTTATATATACACATTTATTAATTCGGGACCAATTCCTCGTGTTAAGATTTGCCAAAACTAGCTTTAATTCATTTATTTATAAATTATATAACCATTAAGTGTGAAGGAAGCCATATTACATAATATGTTAATGATAATAAATGAAAATCATTCAATATATCATATATAATAAGCTTATTCTTAATAGTATAGACACTGCTTACTCAGCAGCTATGAATTCATATACAGAAAGAAAAAAGCCACCGGCCGGTTAGATTAGGCATTGTGCATTTACTTGCTCTCTCAAAATAAAATGGGAAAAAAATTACAAGAGCCCTCTACTCCTCTATAACAACCATATTCTATATGCTTGTAATCTCACCACTGTAGAAAGATACCTAATATATCTGGTTTTTTGTTCATATTGTAAAGCTAATATTATGTACATATGTAGAGGATACGCCACACTACATCAGGTTACAAACACATCATCATCATAGAATATTATTAAAATTATTCTTTATAAAGCAATAGTAGTAGTTGTTTGTTAGTTAGTTTAATATCTTCAAAAAAAATTAAAAGATTGAGCTCCAGTATTATTTATTTATATCACTTTAACCTCAAATATAGTGTTACTAATTGAAAATTCTTGATATATCTTAAAAAAGGTTTTTTAAAGGTATAAGTAAACACTTGAGTGAGAAGAGGCCTACAAACAAAGTTTTGTAAAGTAACACTAAAGAAAGTGAATGAGGAAGCATTTACAATGTCAAGAACAAGAATATGCTGACTTGGCTTGTCAGTATTAGTTGACAGTTTTCTAAGAACAACCAATAAGTTGAAAGTTGTGAAAAGTGAAATGATTTCAAAGACATTTCTGCTCTGGCTCCAATAGCGATTGTGTTTGTGCACAATGTCAATTTGTTTCTTGTGCATTTTAATAAGCATTTATAGTGGATATTGTCTTGCATCAATTTGACGACGTGCTTAGATTAGTTATTGTAGTGGTAAAAGTAAAAAAGGACAAAGCAATTGTAGGTTTATCAAGCGACATAATAACGACATAGTAAAATAATATTTTTTAGAGGTGTTGTCAAACAGTATATTAATTATAATAATAGTATTGTGGTATTGTGTTGTGTACTTCACAATTGAGTGTATCATGGATAGAAAAATAAAATTAGCTGATCTCAATGAGTACATCACTTGTAAAATATGCCGAGGCTACTTAATTGACGCAACTACTGTACCTGAATGTTTACATACATGTAACTTCTTAAAAATATTGCATTCTTTTAATTAAATAGTATAATATCAAATCTAATGTTTTCTTATATTATACTTTACAGTCTGTAAAAGCTGCTTAGTTAAACATCTAGAAGAAAACAATACATGTCCAGAATGTGAGATTGTCATACATCAGTCACACCCATTACAATACATCAGCTTTGATAGAACAATGCAAGATATAGTCTACAAATTAGTTCCAAATCTTCAAGAAAGTAATACTTGCTTACTAATTATTAGTATTTTTCTTATTATAATATCATCAGTCTGTAAATTTGTGTTTATTAATTATTATTAATTCTATCTTTTTCTTAGATGAGCTGAAAAGAGAACGAGAGTTTTATAAATCTCGTGGCCTTTCATGTCCGAAAGACTTACCACTTAATATTTCTGAAGGAGATACTGTAGCAGTTAATGAAGAAACAAAACGAACTGAAATTGATCATCATCGTTTGGATGAGCAAGTAATAATAAAACTGTTTTATTTAGTATTTATTACACAATATTAAAAATTGTAATTATACAATGTCCTGTGATATTACTTAAATAGGTTAATGTATGCCTGGAATGTAAAAATTCTTCAATGAAAACACTCAAGAGAAAATATATTCGAGTATCTGCTCTTGCAACTGTTACCCACTTGAAAAAATTCATTGCTAAGAAAACTCTCAACTCTCAAGAAAAATATAAAGATGTAAGTAGAAAGTAACAGTAGTAAATACATAATAATGTTAAGATATTAGGATGTTTCTAATATTCTAAATATGTCTTTTTTTGGTCATATATTACAGATTGATGTACTTTGCAATGAAGAACTTTTAGGAAAGGATCATACGCTAAAATTTGTATATGTTACAAGATGGAGATATAAAGATCCACCTTTACAATTACAATATCAACCAACAGTTGACCAGTAGATCACCAAAAGAAGATTTGTGTGCAATATACATAACATGATACAGATCATTATTCGGACATTTTTATATAATAATTTATTATATTTCTTGTTTTGTGATTTTTTTCGTCTGTTTGATACAATGTCACCATTTTTATAAGCCAATTTAAACTAAACATGTGTTGTATTATATGAAATTCATATTATGAATATCTTGTAATAAAATAAATATATTGTGGAACTTACACGACTGCTATACACAGTTTTTGAAGAAATTATATAAGTGAAACCATTTCCTACGCCTTGTTTTCATATTGTTATTTTAATTGCATGTAATTTTCTTTTCATAAGCTTTTTTCTCTTCTCATGATACCTCATAATTTTCCTCAGGTGGGTGATTTGAACTGGTTTGACAACCAGTCATCTAATCAAATCCAACTCATTATTCATTATTATTTTAAGTTCAGGGAGTTGTCCTAAAAGTATTCATTCTGTACATATTTTTTTAATCAAGCTAATTGACGATAAGATTCAAGATATAAATACTATTTATTTTTTTAACACATACCTATACATATATATTTATAAGTAAATACCAGTAATTATTTAATATCGCTCGCTCACTGAAATGGATATGAAAAGAAAATCTGTTTCAAGTTCTGAAATTTCAACCAGTGGTGCAGGCACCAGCACATCATCATCATCATCATTCCGAAGAGGTAGCAATTTAAGACCAGACAATCTTGAAAATGATGGAAGCAGTCCATATGATATCAATGGTGTCAATTTTAATCCTGATATGTTTATTCAAAAGATCATTAAAGTAAGTTTATTTATTTACCTTGCTATTTACTATTTCATATTTTACTTAAGAATCCATTTTAATATTATATTACAACTTACAGGAGTATTCTATTAGTAAATTGATGGAATCTGAATCAAGCCTGATACGACAAATTCAAGATTTAGACTCAGATATGCAGACATTGGTGTATGAAAACTATAATAAATTTATTTTGGCTACTGACACTATTCGTAAAATGAAGGCAGATTTTCGTGAAATGGAAGAAAAAATGGGATTATTATCATGTAACATTGGAACCATTGCAACCAATTCTGCTCAAATTTCTGATAGCCTCAAGGTATAATTTTCGAGAGTCTTCTGTGTAGCTCAAACAGAGACAAAATTGATCTCTCTATGTAGCAAGTAGGTATTTTAGTTACTCTAGTTATTCTTATTGAATAACCAATAACTACTAAAAGTATTAGCCCACAATTAAAAAATGTATTAGTTACTATTAATTTGTTTTATTTTGATTCTTTAATGAATATAGGAGAAAAGAGAGAAAGTAAGCAGACTATCTGGAATTCATGATTTGTTGAAGAAACTGAAATTTCTTTTTGAGCTACCAAATAAATTGAAACAGTATTGTGAGGAAGGTAATTACGAAGAGGTAAAATGATTTCCAAAAGATTTATATTAATACTTTTGTATATAAATAATAAAATATTCACATCCTGTTTTTTACAGGCTGTTAAATGTTATTTAAGTGGTGTCAAGTTTGTCAATGAATTCAAAAGATTTCCAAGTTTAGAAGCAATTAAACAAGACTGTCAACACATAGTAGTTCAAATTCGTACAGATCTGTATAATGAATTTGAAGATTCCGAAGTAAGTAATTTATAATAAATGAATATTATATATATTTCAATTTTTTAGATACATAAACTATAATAATAAACTCTTTGGTTTGTAGAAGTCTTCTCAAGATTTGACCAGAAATGTTGCATTTTTACTAAGTCTGGGTGAGGATCCTTTAGATTTGGGACAGAAATTTTTATTAAATGCATTACCTAGGCTAAATCAAAACTTAGAATCTATACGTGTTTCAAATACACCAGATGTAAGTTTTTTTTATTAATATTATGTAATATCAAAAAAAATTTATGCGTTTAAGTTTCTAATAAATATATAATAATAATAGGTACCATTAGATGAATTTATGGAACTTGGGTGTGGAATATTTCTTAGTAATTTAAGTCTTGTTATAGCATCATATTCACAAGCATTTGTACAAACAACAGAGTAAGAAGAAAAGTACATACATTTTAATGCTCAAAGGAATTAGATTTACTGAATGGAAGCTTTTTAATTCTCAATTCATAAGGCTCAGCGAAGAAGTTAGACAAGAATGTCAAGATGCTTTAAAAAATTTCACTCGTGGTCTATTAATGGACGAATTTCTACAACTTATGGAACTAAGATTAACAGCAGAATCAGAAAGAACGAGTCCACAGGAGACGGAGCAAAGAGAGGAACTCATTAAAGCTCTTGATAGGCTATATCGTCGCTTAATGGCAATGGGTACTTTAATGCCAAATACAGATTTTGCACCGTATGTTTTTAAATCATCATTCTTTTAAAAAAATCAAATCTCTAAAACTAATCAATAACATACATATATTTTTTAGATGTGGTTTAGAACTTATATACAAGATTGCCAAATTAGATGCTGATATTAGTTTAGAACGTATTAAGACGTCATTTGAAAAAGCTGTCAAAGATTCTAGCTCTGAACTGCGTTCGCATCCGGGTTCTTCACAAGAAATTCTTGGCTCAATATTGGCTACGATAGTTCTCCAACTGAAATCAGGATTAAACAAACTACAAGACTTTTGTCGACCGGATTTACAGTTTGCTCAAAATGCAGAGTTTAAACAGAAAATGGCTGTTGTTGCTGTCAGAGAAGGCCTAGTAGTAGCAACATTCAAATATCTTACTGAATTTGGAAAACAACTTGTGCGTAATGCAGAATATGATAATCTCACATGGCTTCTTTTGTCAAAATTATATTTGGATATTGAAATTGGTACTGTAGAATATATGGTGAGTTTTAAATATTCCACTTGTATAGTGAGACTTTGTTTTCAAAAAGTAACTTTAATTTTCAGGTCAATTCTGTGGAGTCTGAATTTGATATTAGAAGAGATAAACGTCATATGCTATGGACAATTACAAACGTCTCTGATTTGACTGGAGCTTTAAATACCACTTCAAAGAGTTTAGTAAAAGAATTTGTATCTTGTCAAGGAAATCAAATTGCTCAGGTAAATATCTACTTACAAGACTTGTGACTATTGGTATAAAATTTAATATTTATTTTAAATTCTTTTAGTTGATGAGAGATGCAATTCTTGAAAAGGATTTAGTGGCCATTACCAGAGATCCAGATTGTCCACAACCTCAAATGAAGAAAGTTGTAGAACTTTTAACAAAATTAGAAAAGCATATTGATACAATTTATCCAGACGCTGACTCAGCAACTTACCTTAAAAGTGAAAAATCATCAGATTCATCTAAAAGATCTTATAGGTAACTTTCACAAGACTTGTAACTACTATATAAAAGAATCTTCTAATTGTCTTTTTTCCTATTTTATTGACAGTACAACTCTTAGTAACAAAAGTCATAAGCAACCATTATGGTCTAATATGGATCCAAATATGGCGACCAATATACAAAAATTATTTTCAGAAAAGGTTGAAATTTTTGGCCAAGTGAATCTACATAAGAGCGACATTTTGATGGCTGTTGTAAAGATAGGACTACGAGTAAGTAATTGTTACTTACTTATATAAGAATACATTATAAAAATCTTTACTAATGTTTATGCTCTTATTAAATTCTAGGCTCTACTAGAATGTGTTAGGTTAAAAACTATTGGTAAATTTGGTCTTCATCAAATTCAAGTTGATGTACATTATCTACAATTATATCTTTGGAGATTTGTAAACAATGAAAGGTACAAACATAGTTGAGGATAAGTTAATTTTTTTCAAAAATGTTGGCTGTAAAGACACTTTTAATATGATAAGAAACAATATTTTCGCAGTTTTCTCTATTCGTTACTGGATGAGATACTAGCCAGCTCTATACAAAGGTGTGTTAACCAAACACTGCTGGAATCTACTTTAGTGGAAATCTTGGCAGAGAAATGACAACAATTACTATTACTACTACAAATTTTTTACTACAAATATTCTTTTGTTGGGGGTACACTGAGAATTTCACAAAATTTCTACACCTCACCTTTATATCAAGTCATTGATTTGTTCATGCATGTGCATTCATTTATAAATTTATACAAAGTCAAAATTATATACAATATATTGTATTGTTGCAAAGAAAAGTATTCGATTAAAATTATATCATGTTCTGTAATGAAATTCTGACTCTGTTTGAAGAAACATCATTCATTCATTCACCGATTCATTGATATGTCATTATTTTAGTTATATGCAAATTCTTTTTGACTCTTGACAGCAGGAGTAGCATCAATAGTCTGATACGTTTTAAAAAAAATTTACATATATAGCACTCTCTTGTTCCTTATATTTTCTTCTTCTCATAATTCATACATAATATATATCCGACACACATCTGTGTCTGTTGAAAATATATAT